>JASPKZ010007207.1:0-105000 GCA_030220185.1 Diploptera punctata
ATAATAATAATAATAATAATAGTAGTAGTAATAATACTAATAATAAATAGTAGTTGTAATAACTAATAATAATAATAATAGTAGTAGTAATAATAATAATAATAATAGTAATAGTAATAATAATAATAGTAATAAAACAAATGCGTACAATTTGTGCAGAAAATATAAGGTACGTAAGTTTTGTCATTAATTTGATGCATATATAGCTTGTGCAGGTGGTTACATGGTAATGTAATGGTTGCTCACACAGGTGTTCCTGGGATCGTGGAAACACTTGCTCATGCATATTTTGTGGTGGTATCCATGCGTTGCTATTGACTTCACCAGGTGATGGAATTCTTGAATGGTGTTGGTCCAGGATCTTTTTGTCATGGCTTCTGTTACATAAAAGTCCAGCAATATCTCCTGTCTCTTCTTCTCTATTTCGTGTAGTAGTTTATTTGAGCTGTCTGTGGATGGTAGCCTCATAGGGAGTTCTTCTGTGAAGAAGGGTTCCTTGGCCAGTTCGTATGCTAACCTCGAATTTGTGTGTTTAGAGACACCTAGGGCGGCTTTCAAGAAGCGTGATTTGACTGTTTCCAAAATTATTAGACTCAATTTCTCTCAAATGAGGTCTATTCCATAGGTTGCGATGGTAACTATTTTAGCGTTGAACAAGGCCATGGCCGTTTTTAGTGACAGTCTGGATATTGCTTTGATGTCAAACATGGCTTTTATGGCACGTGATGCACGGAATTTCATATGTATCCTAAATGATCTGGCAGTGGTTTGCAGCGTCAGTCCCAGATATTTGAAGCTGTTAACTGTCTCTAGAGGTTCTATTCCTAGGTAGATTCTGTTCTCCGCAGATTCTCGACCTCCGTTGCGGAATGTCATCTGTACGGTTTTCCTCGAGTTTATTTCCATTTTGTTTTCCTGTGCCCATTTCTCAAGTTGGTTGCTTGCTCTTTGCAGGTGTTGTATGGAGTTCTATCCGATGACCATGTCGTCTGCATATATGCAGATTTTCTCTTCCTCCGTCTCCTGTCTAATCATTTGTACGACATCGTGTGTGGCGATATTGTAGAGTAGGAGACTCGGAGGGTCCCCCTGTAGTACTCCCTTGGTTTGTGTTATTGTTTCCGATGTGGTTACGTCGTCTGTGATCTGAATGAAGTTGGCTGTCAGCATGTTGTGTATCAACGCTGTGAGTTCATCTTTTCCTTTCAATGTCTCCAGCTTCGAGATTAGTATCCGTATGTTTAATTTATCGAAAGCCTTCGTGTAGTCTATGAGGACTACGGGGATGCCTTAGTGCGTCCTCTATATCACTGATTTATTAATATTTGGACTACGTTTATCTTTGTTCATACATTTTTATTGTATTAAGTAAAATGCTCTGACTTTTTAAAACTGGAATCTAATGTAAAAATAAAACACACATATTTTTCATTCATCTTGATGATTGCTCGTTTGAATGTGAGTAGGCCTGTATCTGTGGAGAATTCTCTCAGCCACACAGCATTATATTCTAAATTCCTTGATCAATCTTCCACTATTTTTATTTGAAAGCTTGTTGACATGTTTTCATACAGACTTCTGTAATTTTAAACGCTTCTATGTTAAATATTTTACATACAGTGACATTACTACCCTCACTTCACGTTGAATATCATGATTTCTTCTACACGTAGTTCTTTATTTCAATGTAACCTAACAGCATTGTGTCCTGCAGTTGTTTTTCTGAAAAATCCACTGAACAGACATAACAGACACTCGGTAAGAACCAACTAAAGGAAGACACATCTGCTTCTGCTGTCCTCCAGGAATAAGCTAATATTTTATTACAATACAGAGCATCCAACAAGGTGTCGGAAAATGTGATCCGTGAAATAACAAGTTAATGTCAGTTAGTTTGTTAGTCCACGGAATCCCTCAATTTTTAATATGTTATCCTTTGTTTTATAAAACAACTAAAACCTCCTGGAGGCAGGGAATATATTTACACAGGAAGGAGAAACATCTACAACCAGGAGATTGGATTGACCGACAAAATTGGCTATTAGGAATCGGACGACGTCAAAGACATTAATCAACCGATGATATATCTATCTTTTTTGTTTCACTTAGCGTCCACCGCTGTGGTTTGCTTCGTACGCAGCGTCACCCGGTTCTATCCCTGGTCGGGACCAGTTCCTGGGTGATATGTTTTCCTCACTTGTGAGACAAATTTCAGGAAAAGCTAAGGTTTTAACGGTCCCAGAACATCACAATCTTCCTTATCACATTAACCATGTTTAGTATGTGTGTGTGTGTGTGTGTGTGTGTGAGTGATGTGGTTAGTCTTAATGTTGTGTTGTCTCGGAGGTGGCCCTCATGTCCTTGTGTGGTCCGTTAGTATGGTTTAAAAACTCTCTTTCGACAGGTCAGGCCCGCTGTAAGGCTCTTGTGGCGCTTGGAAAAAAAAAAAACACCTAGAACGTCAAAAGTTAAATTAAGTTCATGTAATGGTGTATATTGTTTTGCTTTACTTGGTTACAAATCTAATAACGTAGCGTGGTGCAATAGACAACTTAAATTCAGGATAGTAACATTAGGTAACGTAAGTAACGTAGACTCGCCGTAGCGTAGTGGTTAAGGCACTGAGCTACAAGCCGGAGGGTCGAGGGTTCAAGTCCCGTTGGGGTCAGGGTTTTTAAACTGACCCAAACCCTCTGGCGGCACCATGGCCCTGGGGTCGACTCAGCCTCTAACGGAAATGAGTACCAGACGCTTGTTCTGGGGTAAAGGCGGCCGTCACGCAGGGCTGACAACCCGGCTGACATCAAGTGCCGATTGTCCAGAAAAAGTGGGAGCCTTAACCTCCTACTACCCCAAGGGCCTCCGGGTCTGTTGTGGGATCACTTTACTTTAAGTAACGTAGACTGCGATGGGAAGGACTTGTGGCACGAATGGGAAATAAAAGAGTCCAGTCAGTAGACCAAAAATTCGGCGGAAAATAACATTATCCGTAATTTGAAGGAAGTAAATTATTAAGAGGATGATTTTAAAACATTGGCTCAGGAAAGGGATGTACGGAGAGTTCATATCCGCGCAGCCATGGACTGCCCAAAAATAGAGGACAGCCTTTGAAAAAAATGATGGCTCAACTCTTGATGATGGAAAGTTAAAGTTTTAAAGATCGATTTACTCCAGTAAGTTGTTACGTGTTCAAGTCGTGCGGCGTTCATGCAGTATTCGTATCGTTCGCTTCAGTCGAGCAGTCGGTAAGATGCTATGTTATGATGACGCGTGCGCAGATCAGGAAGATTTTTTTAAACGTCGTTAATTTTGATAATACCTACACGTTACCAGGCTTCGTTAATGAATGTACGCACAACAGGTCATAACATGAATAACGGTTGTACTTTCTTTATAAAACACAAGGCGATTGTCTATTTTCACGAGTAATGCAAAACGCGTCTGGTTGATTTAAATTACGTCAAGTTGATATAGAATTCCATTACACAAGTAAGTCCTGGTGTATTGCATCGCTTTATACAGACAGTTTCCAGCAGGGATGGTTGTGTCTAGTGGAGGGAGCTTATGTTTCCCATCGTGAGGTCGCGTGTTCAATCCCCCCTGTCATGCTTATTTTTCTCTCTCTCGCCCTTATTTTAATTAATTTTCTTTGTTTATTTTATTTGTTTTACTTTGTTTTATTTATAGCATTTACCACACTGCTTATTTACGCGAAACAATTCTCCATTGCACGAAACACAACGTAATAGAATGGATTTTAGTTTCTCAAATAGATGTGCAGTTGTGAACCAAATAGCTGACCTCTGATCATGCGCAGTGGTTTCGTTCTGGAACTACGGTAGGAAATTATCTTTGTTCCACTAATTATATCACAGGCCATACATATAAAACTGTTATAATCCAGAAATTAAAAAACTATATTTAATTTACCCGCTGGCATTAATATTTCTACAATTCATTGTAATTACAATACATTGATGTTATGTAGTAAATGTTAATAATAAGAGTATTCACAGACTTGAGCCCGTTGTACAATTTATACATGCCGAAGATTGGAACATGTTCCGAAAGGCCTACGTGGTTTTAACTAATTTTAATTGAGCACGACTGATATATCAAGTACTTATATTTCAACATTAAAAAAAGTAAAATACACACGAATTTTAAAAACATATGTAAAAAGTGTGTACAATTGATTCTACAATTTTGCAGGAAAACAGCGTCAAGGAATTAATGTTTAATTCTGTGCGGTGTGTCTTAAACGATTCCCACAAAAATGAAAATGACTACACGAATTCAGTTTACAACATCAGAGTAATGAATATTGAAAAGTTCGGTATCGGTAGAGTAGCTACACTCAGGGGGCAGTTCTCTACCGTGTGACCCGTATCAAGGAAACATCGTAGATAATAGAAAAATAACCGTTTCAGTTGAAGGAGGTATCTGATGATTTCACCTTTACGGAACAGATTATGTTCCTGAGCATTTATACGTGCGCGCACCAATTTAAATATTCACGATTCGAAGCGGAACTTACAATACATCGTCTGAAAAGAATTTGAATTAAAAAGAAATTAAACATTAATTTTTATTTTGGTTTGTGGTAATAAATCCAGTGAACATAACGCAGCACTAATCATATACAGAATACAACTCTTAAAATAAACCTCCAAACGTGACAGGCCTAGAAGGACCCTGGCATACCAGCCATCCACATATGTTAATCACAGAGATTGACGATCATTTAGCCAATTTAGGGATGTCATGTGGTCAGCATGTCGAGTCCCCCAGCCGTTACAGCTGCTCTTCTCAACCTGGAGCCGCTACTTATTGTAGCTACCCAAATGTCAGGTAAAATAAAGCTGCTGCTGCTACTGCACCTACTACTACTACTACTACTGCTGCTGCTGCTGCTGCTGCTACTGCTACTGCCAGTGCCAGTACCAGTGCCAGTGCCGCCGCCACCACCACCACCACCACCACCACCACCACCACCACAACCACCATCACCACCACCACCACCACCACCACCACCACCACAACAACAACAACAACAACAATGCCTCATAATGCTGGGTAGGCACCGGTCCCATAGTGGCCGAAATTCCATGAGAAAATATCTTCCCTCCATGGGCAACCGAAGCAGCGCAAGTCCGGTAGCTCTGCGCCAAGGCTTCTTGCCTTAACCATTCGGCGAGGAATACGATACTTAGAGCCAGTTTCAGCAAGAGAGGTAACTGTATTACGCCAGTTTAAGCTATGCATTATACATTGGGAAAACTGGCGTAATACAGTTACCTCTGTTGGTGAAACTGACCCTTAGAGATATTAAAATGTAACCAGAAATTGGCGATCTTTACTGTTCTTTTTGAAGTTGTTCTGACGTATTCAATTTGTAGCGTGTATTTACGACGAGCTCTTAGTAAAAAACTGTTACAAGTTGTAGAGACGTAGATAATTAATACATTTGCTAAGATCGGTATTTGTTAAACAAACAACATAGCTTACACGCGGTCCTACCTTCCGTTTGTACAAGTCGATAGTGACACCAGATCCAATAACCTAACTTTAACATCTCAGAGTGTACTGTAAACGTTCTCTTATATATTTTAGTCACATTATGTAATTGTATTTGTTTTTCGGGGAGAGTTTTTACGACACTTCTTTAACTTTAAAATGCGCAAAGATTTCCATAATTTTTTTCCTCACCAAGAAGACACATTATTTTAACAGCTGGTAGTTTATAGTGTCTCGTTATTCGTATTTATCATAAGTAATGCCACGAGTGATTTCCAAATTTTCGATAAATTCACGACTCACGAAGTGAGGAGTGAATTTATCTAGAGAATTTGGAAATCAAGAGTGGCATTTGTTAGGACTATTTAACGAATAAAATTAAGCTGTTTACTCACAAATCATTATTTAACTATAGTTATTTTAAAATATTTATATATTTAATGTAAACGGCGATGTTTGAAAACAAATGAGAAACGGTAGGTACGCTTCATCTGCTTGTTTTGTTTATCACTGCAACCAGATCATACTATTTATTGCCAAAGGAAAACAATATTGTAAGAATGTACTCTAGTGGAGAAAAAGTGAAACACATCAAACTGTACATTAATTCATTTCTGATGTCCTATGATGTAAATATGACAATTATATTTTTCTGGAATGTTGTTATCTGGGAAAAAAATACATTTAAGAAAGTGCAAACAGTGGTTTCTTTTTTTGGTGGTATAATAAATTGCTACACATGTTTTTATATTAACTCCTTCAAGCGCTATGTGTTGACATCTATACGCTATATATACAATCTGGTAGCCGTATTTCTTATGGGCTCAGCCACTGCAAAGTAAGACCTGTTCAGAATATTAAAAAGGATGAGCTTTCTTTAATATGGTAAATATAACACTGATAAATATTTCGTGAAACACGATTGTGATTGGATGTAAAACAGAAATCATTGAAACGTGATTGGTCATTGACTCCCATTTAGGGCATGAGTTAAATAGTCTCTGGAAAGGGTTAGGAACTTCCAATGTACAGCACATGTAGTACTGCAGGGTTCTATAAAGCAATACTTTCTGATAACACAACCGCAAATAAAATTATGTTATCCATTGGTTTATACGGATTCCCATAGCTGGTAATACCCACTATTGCATAGACATGTCTTACAGTATTTTATAGTTAAAAATGTAGAAGTGAAACTGGATTTTATACTCGCAGTACAAGTCCGACTAGAAGCGGCTCAAATCAGATGTTTACTTGCTCTGTCGAGTTTAACTTGATTAAACTTAAAGGAAAAGCAACAGTAAATCACAAATGTAATAGAAGACATTCAAGATTACCGGAATAATTGGCAGCGAATGAACCCAAACAGACTATCAAATAAGCATTATTGTACCAAAGAAAGGAACTCGGAAACAGGGGAGACCAAAACACAGGTTGGTCTGTCAAAGGCTTCTTGAGACTTCAGAACAGATTACGAAGAACCTAAGCCTGCTATTTTAATAATAACGATGACTCATTAACGAATATTATATAATCTAATTATAAGTACTTTTACCATCTTAATGTCAACACAAAACTTGAAACACAAAGCTTACTGTTATGGCATTATTAAATCCGTGTTATTTATAATACCGCTTTAAATATGTTCTCTATTAGATGTTGGACAATTATAATGTTACAGTTCATATAATGTAACCTGATGAAACAAACATTTTATTACTATTTAAAAACATTTTACACAGAAGGGCGACGCTATCAACACAGTCCGACAGAGTGAAGCATTCAAATGTTATCTTCATTAAAATAAAGCAAACTCACCTGTATCTAGTCGCGTACCTTAAAGTAGGTGATAAATATTTTTATCGTCCTGTTATTTTTTGCTGAAACACTAGAAGAAAAGCGGCCAGTAGGTAGGGCAAGAATGAGAATTCATTATGATTGAAGTGAGTTGAATTGCACCTAAAATGAATGAAAATTATTAACTAGGAAAAGAGAGCTAGTGTACGCGAGGCCATGAGTTAGTTCATTATATAAGTATTGAATTTTAACCTACGCAGGCAGTCACCTAAATTTAAAACTACTTAAAAATCTTTTTTTAAAATATAGAGGAAATCATTATTACTATTTTCCGAAATGTTTGAAAAACTGAAAACCAGAGTATTTATTTAAAATATCATAATTTTAGAACAACCGATTCAAAATTAATTTGAATTTAATAACGGGGTTTGGTGTAATTTTTGATAACATTTTTGGCTTTGAAAACATGACCCTATTAGCAAAATAAATATGCAATATTCTGTGTGTCTAATACATACTATATGTTGTACAAATTCGGGTAAATTTTTTACCAAAATTAAATCTTTGCTACATTTATTTTCACAAATAAATGTGATGATAAGCACAGTCTCGTGTTTTAAATCCGATGTACGGAGTAAAATAAAACAAGGACACTGTGTATCGCTCCGATCAACCTCCCGATATTACATTGTAAATGTTTTTTTTTTAAACGTCTCATTGATAGAAACTTAATCCAGTTAAGATTGTTATCTGAAATTATTACACTCAGTTTTTCCCCACAATAAACAAAGAGAAGAAAATTAATTTGGAAAATGTCGATCTGAATTACAGCGTGAAAATATTTTAATTCTGGAAGTGTTGTGTAGTTTCAGATTTTTTTAAAGGTGCGATGATGATTCCGTTGCGTCATAGAAACATCGGTATAATCTGTTGGCAATGGAAGATCAGAAAAGCAATTCGTAGCGATACACGAATCAAATTTCCTCGAAAATAAAAACATTCTTCCAACTTGTCCCTTCATTTTCGATATAATCTACATAAATGCACTCTTGCATATATTAGAGAATATATGAAATGAATTTGACGGTGTAAGTGAATGGAGTTAACACTGCAATTAGTTTCTCGCTATTGTTTTCACTCGTAAAACTGGATCATTACATTTTACTTAAACACGCACAACATACTGTACCGGTATACATTATGTAACATCTAATTGTAACATATTTGAAAGCGCAGCTTCGCAGTTCTCATTCTTTGACTTATTTTTCATAAACACACTCATATGTAAATTATTTATGTGTACAGATCGTCTCAAAGACAGTACGGAATTAGATGCAGTATGTACCTCTCTCACTCGCACTCCTATATTAGCTCCATCCTTTTCTACTCCCGCGATGTTGCCAATTTAAAAAAATGCAAAGTGATGAATTCAATAAAATGATGATGTGATCGTATAGAGAATTTTCCGCTCTTTCTGAATGTATATATTTTAAAGTCTTAAGAAGTTAATGTATTGAATAGTTTTGATAAGTACATTATTTTGGCACAAATCTATATTTTTGCAGATAAAAACTTGTCACACAATTGGTAGAAAACTAGTGATAATGATAGATTAAGAATTTTCTTGTGGGTTGTCTGATGTTTATGGATTACACTGTCTTTGCCAGGACAATAATTTTTACATATGAAAGGAGCTATTAATTTTTTATTAAATACTTGTTAAAAATTATCGGATGGTAACACAAAAAAGTTATGTAGCGAGAAACTTTTTGTTATTGACTATATGTTGGTGACAAAGCGAGAAGACGTGTTTATAAAAGTCTCAAATAGTTTTTTTTTAAAACAAACCAGACCTCAGTATCATTGCGCATTCATACTTTATCGCAGTTTAAAATTTGTTTACTTACGTGTCACTTTTAATTTCCGATCGCTTTTGACTCTGCACTTCCTCAGGCTCAGAGTTGTGATAATTGTTGAGTGAAATTCAACTGTGAGTGGCTCTTAATTGTCTTTGGTTCATATGTTTTTCATAAAATTCTTTAATTTCATATTTATTATTATTGTATTATATTAATTTTGAATATAGAAGCTAAGCGACGTAGTATTGACAAACTGCACAGTAAAGAACGGAATATAGTATTGAACATATTTAATTATTTTTTAAAGAAAAGGAACGTTACTCGGGCAGTTAAAAAGGCAGAAGAAGCTACAGTGTGTTCGGAACGTTTAATATATAGAATAAGAAAGGAACAAACGAAAGGTCCTCTTAGAACGCAAGTGAAAAAGAAACGTAAACGAGCGTGCAAAAAAAAAAAAATGCCAGATTAATGAAGTGCGATGGAATAGTGTAAAGCGGAGTCCGCTGCGTCGCTCATTCCTTGTTCTTTGAGAACATAACCACCAACACTAAATATAATATTAAGCAAGTTAAGTAGTGATGATGCGCTACCAAATTTTTCGAGGTCTACTTTAAATAGATTTCTCATGATATGGGGTTTGAAAGTGTAAGCAGGACCAACAAATGCGCCCTTATTGAAAGGGATGATATAATCAGGTGGCGTCATAAATATCTGAAATATTTAAACAAATTTAGGAATGAAGGGAAATATATTTTTTATACAGTTGAGTCTTGGGTAAACGTAGGTCTCATCGTGACAAAATAATGGAAAGATACCAACATTAAAAGTTCTCGTCAAGCAGCAATTGAGGGTGTTAGCACAGGTCTTAGGCCTCCTAGGGGTCGTGGTTCAAGGTTTGCGTTGGTTCATGCAGGGAATGAAAATGGGTTCGTTAATGGTGCCGAGTTAACATTTCTGTGCCAAAGAACACTGCAGACGTCCACGATGAAATGACAGGTGAAGTGCATGAAAAGTGGTTCGCCGAGCAATTGTTGCCCAATGTCCCAGAAGGATCTGTGATAGTATTAGACAATGTCGGCTATCATAGTCGGAAAAGCGATAGTTTGCCTACAACTTCCTGGAGAAAAGATAAGATTATAGAGTGGCTCAATCAAAAGAAAATCCCTTTTGAAAGTGATATGTTAAAACGGACGCTTGTTTTTATTGTGACTCAAAACACAGACACTTATGATAAATGCATAATTGATCAGATGGCTAAATCAGTAGGAAAAGAAGTTGTTCGCTTGCCACCACACCACTGTGAACCTAATCCTACCGAAATGGTATGGGCACAAGTGAAGAACTGTATAAAAATGAAAAACGTCTCATACCAACACGTGACAGTACAAAATTGTGCAAACTACTTGGACCATACAAAGAAAATTGAAAGTGATCTCTGGAAAGCAGACGGGATTCTTCAAGGTGACGAGGAACCATTTTTATACATTTGTCATGAACATCATCTTCTTCTTCTTCGCCTTCCTCCTTCCATGCCTGGTTCCGATTCGGCTGAACCTGGACCATCCAGAGACACGGAGGAATTTATGGAAGGAATAACACCATTACCAGAGGATTGTGTACGGGCTTGATAGTATGTAACGTATTTTAACTATTACTTTCCTATTATTATTATATTCGTGAACAATTTTAATATTATAAAAGCTTTAATATTGAGCAATTCCATATGTGACTGACTGACATTTACAATACACTTTTGCAGCAAAGTGGTTGCATAAATATTTCAATTGATTGAAATTAGGGGTGTTATCTACGTGATATGATAGAGGAAAAGTGTGTGATTAAGACTGTACATAAATATACAACTTCTAAAGAAAAACAACGTTATTTATTATCTATCAAAGTATGTGTGACTGACTGACATAAATTTCAACTCGTCATGCAGCTTAACATGTTCAGCTGCATCATTCTCTGAAGTGTGATTCCTAATTCAATTTTCCAAAATACAGTTTGGAGGACACATTTCAAGTTACATTCTCAATAAAAAACAAAACAAAAATCACAATTAAGACCGGAGTTATAACCTACTATGTGATGTGTGACTGACTGACTACATTCTGTGACTGACTGCAATATCTGAATTTTATTAAGACATTAATATTGTGGAGCTGCAAATATTATACAAATATTACAAAATAATATGTGGAGGGGGCGGATAGGGGAATTCTCACTAGATATGGCGGGTACTTGGGAAATAAAATACCCAGGGCGGACCAAAACTAGCTCTGCTGCCTTGCAGTAAGATACTGGACTATCAAAGGCTAGAGGAAGGAAATCTTGAACAAAAAACTACCCGTCCCCCAGGTTAGGGGTTGATGCATCGGGCCATCTCCTCGTTCTTCATAAAAAGAAAAAATGCTAAAAAGATAACAAACATCAGGCCTCGGAATTATGGGTGTGCAAAAGGAGCCAGACATCATATACATTATATAAAAGAAAATATTACAGTGGTATGGCCATGTCTAAAGAATACCAGAGCAAAGATTGCCTAAAATTGTTATGGAATGGATCCCAATGGAAAGGAGGAAGAGAGAAAGACATCCGTGCCATTTTTTTTACTTGGCCGTCAATCGCTTCTATAGTCCTTTATCCATGGTACGATTCAAAGAAGTTCCATTTTATGTCAAAATCTAAATATGCAAGTAAGTAGTGTCACTTTGCTAAATGTATAGGCCTATTTCTATTACTGCTGCTCCAACTGAAAATTTTTATCACCTCAATCACCTCAAGTTTTGAAAGAAATCAGTATAGTTAAAAAAAAAACTTTCCTATAGCAAACATCTATAGCATATGTTACATAACCTGACGCTAGAACGAAGTATTTCTTCTCAACTTCTCTGTCACCTTCCATCTAAACTAGGCAACAGAGTTAATATTGAGATAGGCCTATGCTAATGTTTCCAATGAACTACCTGGATCTCATTTTCTTCTTTATAGGTATAATTTTCTGAGAAATCAAGTATGAGTGCTTCGTTTACTGTAACCTTTTTCCTGAATATATTTAAATGCTTCCGCTAATTGTCTTTTAGCTCAAATTGACACAGAAAAAGGGTCAGTAATTATTTTATGGAGCAGCTGAGCCGAACAGTCTACCAGATTTCCTAAACCATGTTTATGTTAATCCTCAGCGGAGTACAGCAAGCAACTGACTGCACCATGCGATATATATATATATATATATATATATATATATATATAAATGGTAGGACAAAAAGTCAGTCAGTCACGGGACACTAGCGGGAAAAATAGTGACTTTACAAGAAAATGTCTTCAATACTTTTTTGTTAGATGTGTACCGAAAACATAGAATCCCAGAGGAAATTTTACTCCATCAATAATAATGTTGTGTACAGTATTTTTTATACGTTTTCTGTTACTGACTGACCATAGCTTGCAGTTAAGTTTTATTGAACACATTTAAGGTATATAGAACATTAGAATGCAATTAATATTATCATATTTACGACTAGGGAGGACCAAAGTATGGTTTAACAAAAGAGTTTGTGAAATAAAACGAATTAATACGACCAAATCATTAAAAAACAAATTGGTAAAATGTTGCGTGTTTTTACAGGTTTGGAATATGACAAGTTCTACCACTAATATTAGATTAAAATAATGCACTTATGGAACAATATCTTATAGAATAAGAAAATGTGATCCTTAAAGATATATATTACGCCAAAAAATTATTTCTGCGTCAATTTCAAAATTTTCACCTCGGTATGACATTTTCATGGAATCGCTCTATTATTGTATTCGTTAAAAATGTTAATATTATACAAAATATTAAATACTTAATTAAATATAACTTCTTATAATATTATATTCTTAAAAACATTAAAATCAATTATATGTTAAAGTAATTATAATTTCTATATTTGTTTATGTAGGATATTTCTTGATATATGCCTATATTATAAATTTAATTTATTATAACTTAACTAGCCTATATCATAATTATAATTTATGATAATTTATATTTTTCCCTTGTATTATAATGTGTGCATTTAAATCTCGCTCTGAGCTTTTTGGCGTTTAATTCGTAGACCTAAATATTTGTATTGTTATTCGATCAGTAGGGCATAAGGTGAACGTATATGAAAATAACAAATATATCGGACATTTCACGTTTTTTTTCACTCAGGTTTAAGAGGTTTTAAGATTTTTGACACATCTGTTCCTTGCCTCGCACTTCTTTGTCTATGCAGTAGATCTGGCATCAGCGGGCTCCATTTAACGTGTAGGCCTACTGTCTTTTAAGGTAGAGACGAACTATAGACATGGTTCCGGCGAATATATATTTTTCTCTATTTTACTGTGGACAGCAAGCAGAGTTAGAACTCAAAATTAATATCTTTACAAAGAAGTTAGTGTAACATACTTTACGGGTTATTATTAATTATAAATTATTGTAATTTGTGAGAGAGAGTGCGGGTATTTTTAAACACTACAACAAGTGTTGCAATTTCCTTGATGTATTTGTGTAAGAACTCGTTGTTTGAAAATAACAACTGGTTGATATTGAATCACATTTACACGTTACAATTATTTGTATTCTGCTACAAGCTGTATAGTTTAGAATCCCCCTCTCAACAGGTGTCGCTGTAAAATGCTCGGGTGCGTGTAAAAGTACCTATAAGTTGAGAAGTTAAACTACGATGGAGGAAGAACAGGCAACTTGCCTCTCAACTGAAATGTGTGAAGAGATTAATTCTATAAAATAGTAAGACACAAATGAGGCGCTAGAAGCAGACGGATAAGAGATAAAAATATTTAGGCGCATAATTACATTCTTGAGGCACAATTGTAAGTTATATAAGGATGCGTTAGCAGTAGATGAATAATGATCGTTATAACTTTCAATTACTTACGGTTTTCTTAAACAACTTCTAGTTTAAACCTGTTTTTCTCAAAACTGCAAAACTTTCACTTGCACCCTTTTCATTCTAATTGCCTCAAACATAATTTTGAACTACGTTTTATATTTTTGATGAATTGTATGAAGTTAGTTAATCATTTCTGCAAACTTTATGAAGCATAAGTGAGCACTTGTTCGGGTGTCTCTACAGGATCACATGGGAGAAGAAAGTACACTTGAGAGTATCAGTAGGATTTTATTAGAGTCAGACACACACAATGTTGTTTCACTCATGTAACGTGCTGTTGACTGGTTATAATATAAAAAAAGCAGCTCGACAGTTAACAACACAATTATGTTGTACATATTGATATTAATATTTATTTGGTAAAAATTAATCTAGTTAATAGTCTTACATAATGCAGGAAAACCCAAGCATTTAATTCAAGCGATTCAAAGCATGTATCATAACACACGAATTCGAATAAAAATATATAATCAAATCAGCAAATCAGATAGACTAATATCCCAAGGTGTAAAACAAGGCTGTTCACTTTCCCCTCTTCTATTTAATTTATATATGAATGAAATCATAAAAGTATGGCAAAACCAACCACAATCACACTTTATGATTGATGGTCGACCCCTCAACACATTAATGTATGCAGATGATCAAGTAATATTGGCTACTTCTGAAGTTCACCTACAAAGAGCAGTACATAGATTGCCGAATATAACCCAAGATTATAATTTACAAGTTTCGGTGAGTAAGACAAAAACTATGGCGTTTCAAGGGAAAATACCGATACGAACTAAAATTGTTACTAACAACAATATAATAGAACAAGTTAATAACTTTACTTATCTTGGCTGCAATCTTTCCTACGACACATGTAAAGACATAGGCATAAAATTGGTCAAATTTCAAAAACGTATAGGAACAATAAAAAACATTCTTTTCCGAAAAGTACGTCCAGATACAATTCTAAAATTTTATTAAACAATGGCTCTTCCAACTCTACTTTATGGTTCTGAAACCTGGACTCTTACTACAGGTAAATTAAATAGGTTAGTGGCTGCAGAAATGAAGTTATTAAGACCTTTAGCGGGTTATACGCTTTATGACCACATGCGTAATGAAGCTCTCAACACACCAGCAATATCTGAAATCATTCAAAAATATCAAAATAATTGGCATGAACACCTTCTGAGAATGCCAAACAATAGACTTCCTCTGCAGCTATTGAACTACAGACCCACAGAGCGAAGAGACCCAGGAAGACCTAAGAAGAGATGGAGGGGTCAATTTCTTTCCTGAAGCGGAACAGGCCAATGGCCTAATCCATTTCTGCCATTGATGATGAGTTAATAGTCTAGAAATTAAGAGAATTGTTTTAATTTCAAGGAGCAGTTTATGTAAAAATATAAGTCTTGGAGACTTATGAAGTTTTAAAGGAAATCTTATGTTTGGTTTACAAGACCAGTGTTTTATTACAACTGCTATCTGTTAATGATCGTAACAGTTTTTAATGGTATTTGAGTATCATCCCCTCCATGGTATCTTTACCTTGTCGTGGTGGAGTGGCTTGCGTGCTTAAATGATCCTGAGAGCTATGCCGGCGGTAGCATTGCTGCCGATAGGGTTACCCATGCCGGACTGGTCGAAGGTGATAAGCCAGACGAAAAAAGTACCTTGGGCGAAAGACTGACGATCTTTCACCGTAAAAATACAACAGTCAAGAAATGCGGACATGGGTTCATCTGGGGTAAAATTTTCCGGAGGTCAAATAGTCCCCCATTCGGTTCTCCGGGCGGGGACTACTTCAGGGAACCCATGCCAAAGGCTCAAACACAGGGACATGTTCCTAGGAACATGGAATGTTAGGACTTTATACAATAGCGGGGCACTAGAGATATTAACGCGGGAATTGGATAAATCGCCCTTGGATATAGTCGCTTTACAGGAAGTTAGGTGGCCAGGAGAAGGTAGTCACGAATCAGGAAGCTTTGCGTTATACTACGGGGGTGCAGAAAGACCTGCATTTGGAACGGGTTTTTTAGTCAGAAGGAGGATCCTATCCGCTATCCGAGATATTAAGTTTGTTAGTGATAGGATATCATACATAATTCTAAAGGGTAAACGACATGATTTTATAATTGTAAATGTACATGCCCCCACAGAAGATAAAGATGACAAGATCAAGGATGAGTTCTATGAAGAATTAGAATGCTTATTTGATAGCCTTTCACGATATCATATGAAAATTGTCTTAGGAGATTTTAATGCAAAAGTGGGGCGGGAAGATATATTCAAACCAACAATAGGCAAATTCAGTCTTCATGAAGATAGTAACGACAATGGCGTTAGATTAGTCACATTTGCCACATCGAAGAATCTCATTGTTAAGAGCACAACATTTCAGCATAAGGATATTCATAAATACACCTGGACGTCCCCAGATGGAGAAACTTGGAACCAGATAGATCATGTATTAGTGGATAAACGCTGGCACAGTAGCATCATTGATGTTAGATCAGTTAGAGGGACAGACTGCAATTCGGATCATCATCTGGTCAGAGTGAAAATCAGACAACGGCTATCGCTTATGAGAGGAACGAACGCTAATGATGATTCTGTAAAATATGAATTAAAAAACTTGAAAAATGATGAAATGCGACAAGAATACCAAATCAAAATTGCTAATAGATTTGAAGTACTGGAATCTTCAGATGACAATGTGGCAAACGAAGAAGAAACTGATATAAATAAAGAATGGGAGGCTATAAGAGATACTATTAAATTGTCAGCATCAGAAAGCATTGGTTGTTTAAAAAAGAGGCAAAACAAGAAATGGTTTGATGAGGAATGTGTCGACATTGTAAAGAAAAGAAAGCTAGCAAAAATTAAATGGTTACACGAGCCAAATGAGGTAAATTTAGAGCAATTGGGTAGTGTTAGACGGGAAACCACCAAGTTACTAAAGAGTAAAAAGAGGGAATATTTGAGAGAGAAGATTAATGATCTTGAAATGAATGCAAAAAATAGGAACATTAGAGAATTATATCAGGGAATTAGTATAGAGAAGAAAGGGTTTCAGGCTAGAACAAACATAATTCGGAATGAAAATGGGGATCTGATTGCAGATTCTAGGAGTATATTAAATAGATGGAAAGGTTACTTTAATCAGCTATTAAATGTACATACAGAACAGGACATTGAGGAGGATAAGTTACAGACAGCAGAAATGCTAGTCGCAGAGCCAAGTGCATTAGAGGTTGAAATGGCGATTGAAAAATTGAAGATGTATAAAGCATCAGGTTCAGATGAGGTCCCAGCAGAACTGATAAAATCAGGGGGAGAAAAATTGATGAACAAGATACGCTGGTTGCTTAGTAAGATTTGGGAAAAAGAAGCTCTTCCAGATGAATGGAAGGAATCAATTATCATACCAATTTATAAGAAAGGAGATAAAACAGATGGCAACAACTACAGGGGCATCTCATTACTTTCAACTTCGTACAAAATTCTAACAAATATATTAGTAAGCAGACTTACTCCCTATATTGATGACATTCTAGGAGATCATCAATGTGCATTTAGAAGAAACAGGTCTACAACAGATCAGATTTTCAGTTTAAGACAGATTTTAGAGAAGAAATGGGAATATAATGGTACTGTACATCAACTATATGTAGACTTCAAAAAAGCATATGATTCAATTAAGAGGGAGAAGTTATATAGTATCCTGCTGGAGTTCGGAATTCCTAAAAAGTTAGTTAGACTTATACGAATGTGTCTAAATGGCTCAAAGAGTAGGGTGCGTGTAGGCAAACAGTTTTCAGACACTTTTGAAATCCAGAATGGGTTGAAGCAAGGAGATGCACTATCTCCTTTACTATTTAATTTTGTACTAGAGCATGCCATTAAATCTTTAGAGAATGAGGAAGGTTTACAACTCAATGGTATTAATAAGCTGTTAGTTTATGCTGATGATGTAGTACTACTGGCCGATAGCGAGGAGATACTAAAGGCCAACACGCACACACTATTGAGTAACACTAAGAAATTAGGACTGGAAATAAATATCAGTAAAACTAAATATATGGTCACACGTAGAAATTCAGTATATAATGGAAATGGACAGCTAATGACAAATGAGGGAAATTTTGAGGAAGTGGCTGAATTCAAATACCTAGGAACAATAATCACAAATAGGAATGAGATGCAAAAAGAAATTAAACATAGGCTCAATTCTGGAAATGCATGCTATTATGCATTGCAGAGACTTTTGATGTCCCAACTCCTTTCAAAAAACGTTAAGCTGAAAATATATAAAACTATTATTCTACCAGTTATATTATATGGATGCGAAACCTGGACTCTTACTTTAAGGGAGGAAAGGAGATTACGAGTATTTGAGAATAAAGTTCTTAGGAAAATTTTTGGATCAAAGAGAGATGAACAGACAGGTGAATGGAGAAGACTACATAACAATGAACTACATGGTCTTTATAGGAAGCCAGATATAATAAGAACAGTTAAGTCTCGTAGACTGCGATGGGCAGGACATGTTGCGCGTATGGGGAATGAAAGACGTGCATGGAAACTTCTTGTAGGAAAGCCAGAGGGAAAACGCCCAGTTGGTAGACCAAGAATGAGGTGGGAGAACAACATTAACTATGATTTGAGGGAAGTAGATTATACAGGGAATGATTGGAAAGCATTAGCTCAGGATAGGGATGTATGGAGAGCTTATGTCCGCGCGGCCATGAACCTTCGGGTTCGATAGTGCCAGTGAGTTAGTTAGTTAGTTAGTTAGTTAGTTAGTTATTTGAGTATCATCGTCAAATCGAAAACATTTATTGGTTACACTTTTGTGATTAAAATTGATTGTAATTTCACGCTAATTAATTGTATATTTTTAATTAATTAATTATAATTATGAATTGTATTTTAGAACAGGTTTTTCTACTTTTTTCTGTATAATCCTAAGAATGTTCTAGTTCAGTTTAGTGATAAATTATAAACACTTGTCCAAGCATCAAAAACTAGCAATACGTTTGTTATCATTTCCAGTTCATTTCTCTAGATTTTTTCAGAAAATTGCTGTGAGATGAAATTATAGGAGTTTATAAATGAGAAAATTATACACATATATTTAATGATTTTTTAAAAATTCTTACAGAATGATGCAATGTTAATTGTTGTTTGTCCATTAATGTTTTTTAATCCTTTTGTATTTTATATTAAATTATTGACATATTCAAGCTTTAACTTTTATTATTATTTTAACACATATATCAGTATAACCTTATTATTACTGTTGAGGAGGGTTAGGTTACATTTTTGGATTTGATTATATCTCCTTTGGGCTAATCTTTTTTGTCTTCATATACGACGGTATACAAATCATAAAATTAAGCAAGGTTCAAGTGGACTATCCATTAAGGGACAGATTCCTTTAAATGGACTTAAGATACCGCCAAATTCTTAAAGTTGCAAGACCATAACTATTACTGCTGCAGTATAATTCCTTGTAATTCATAAATAATAGGGTATCTAATCCTAGTCTATTAATTAGATTTCATAGCTTCATCATAAAGTCAGATAGTCCATCGATCCATAGTAATCCTGCCCGAAGGCAGGTCCTACATTGCAATCATAGCATTTTCATGGTATGCTTGCAGCTTTACTAGGGAATTGTAGGTGTGGTAGCTTCCCATTGCTTTCCACATCGGAATCAGATAGTAACACATTAAAATGTACATCAATAGTCGGTATGTTTATAGCAACTACTAACAAAACATATTCACTCACATTCCATGCACGTACTTAATCAACATTCAACTAACTCTAAATTACATTATTACCTTCCACTGCAGGTCCCCTTAACTAAACATCAATATTTATTTGAATAGAAGAATCAAGCACGTAGAATTTTGTTAAAGTAAAACAAGAATAAAACTTAGCAAATGCAATGAAAATCTACGGATCTATAATATATTTCATAAGGTTACTAACTGTGTCAGGTGAATATTTATAAATTTTGACTTCCCTGTGGTTAACGGCATTCAATGCAATAAGTTAACATTACAATTTAGATATTTTCCAATTCAAATTCAAACATTCAAAATAAAACTTTAAGTATTGATGATATTACACTTTGCTTACACATTTTATTTATTTATTCACGAATGAGTTCCACGTCCTGTCCACAAGTTTACTCACGTTTATCCAGTTTTCTTGGTTTACCATTAACTCGTAGCAGCCAAACTGTCACGATTTGAGTTTGAGATTGTTGTCTTTCTGACAACAACTGATGCCACCAATATTCCAAATAGCGACGTGTATCTCGTCTTCAAAGCTCCCGCACATTGGACATATTCGCATGTCACGATAGTCAGTAATTATTAGAAAATTCCACGTCCTCAACCTAAACCAAACGAGCCCTATACTGTATTTCCTCAAACTTGTTTTATATCTCTTTGTGACACAGTGAAAGTTCTCCAGTAAAATCAGAGGTAATATCTTCTTAGGTTATATCTAAGTATGTCATCCACAATTTTTCTCAACACGTTCTTGCGATTTTCGGCCCCTTTTTCCCCATTTGGGTCCCAATACGTCCTAATATCTTGGAGTACCCTCCTAACCTCGTCCACCCAGAAGTTTGTCCTATATCCATAATTTGGTGATCACCTTGTGTTAGCTACAACCAGTACTTGAGAGCAATAATTTTGCAATTTATGTCGTCTAAAAAATTACACAAATTAATACAAGATTCCACGGCCATACAAATTGACATATATTTAAAAATGTATATTTCCGTTGTTTGAGAACCAAAATCTCACCAACACTATGTACATTTTTGTATCGTGCTAACTGGAATATCAGGCACTCATATCATAATATTAAGTATACTGCCCCCTCCATATAAAACATGCTATATCAATGTTTCTTTCACTTTTCGTTCATTTTCAACGTAGAACTGACATTCACTTTCTGATCTCTATATTACCATTCCTCTACACTGTATCACTCTTGAACGTCATTTTGTCATACTAACATTTACGGTCAATCCCTGTAGGCTACCTCCAGTCTATCAAATCCTCTTTGCTATCTCTTTTCTTGGAACAGATAATAATTACACCATCTGCTTACAACAGAAAGGGACTTCAACATTTCATAACTCCGGGATTTCATTGTCTTCTTCTAGCAATATCTCTACAATGTGATCAACGTATACATTAAATAACACTCGGGAAATAATGCAACCTTGTCCCATTCTCCGATTGGCTGAACTGTTCTGTGTGATAAAACCCTCGTCCACTTTTATATAGAATGTAACATATTTATAAATTGACATTAAAGCTTATATCATTGTATAAGGCAACATTTCCGATTCGATTTTACCGAAAGTTTTCTTCGGTCCACAGTTTCAAATTTCATCTAAAATCAATGAATACACATAATTTACCCTTATTGTTTTAAAGATTAGCATCAAATAATGTTCTCAGAACGAATACGTTGTCCATTGTGGAGTGCCCTTATCTAAAACCTGCCTGAAATTCTGAAATATTATTGTTCTCTTTAGCCCATTGTCTCATTCGTTCATAATAAACTTTACAATATATTTTACCAAACACTTACAAGAGGCAAATTCCCCTATAACTTTGTGGTACATGAGTTCAAACCTTTCTTTTATAAAACGGTCTCGCAACCTACCGGATTGTTTGCACCATTTATAACATTGTTGAACTCAATTTCCAAATCATGTAATCATTTATCCAATAATACAGGGTGGACCGCTCGAATGGACCTAATTTCAATTGCTTGTTACTGGCAAACGGTTGAAGATAGAAACTTAAAACAACGTTCATAGTACAGAAAAACTCACCAAGTTTCGAATCCTGTCGGTAGATGACACAAAGATACGTTTCTCGTTCTTAGATTTAATTGTTTGTGAAAATGGCGACTCCGCAGATGAAAGCGCAAGCTGTTTTGTGGTATGCGGAGTTTAAATCAATCATTAGAGTTCAAAGGGAGTTCCGGCGTGTGTTTAACCGTGATGCTCCAACTGCTAGAAGCATAAAGAAGTGGCGTGATACATTATTAGCTACAGGATCTGTGTTGAAGAAGCATGGTGGTGGTCGCAGAGCATCCGATGAAATGGTAGCAAATGTTCAAGCCGCATTTGAGCGAAGCCCCCGGAAGTCATTAAGAAGAGCTTCGCGGGAACTTCAAATACCAAAATCGACATTACAACGGATTGTCCACAAACGCCTCAAACTGCACGCATATAAAGTGCAGTTAGTGCAACGTCTGGAGCCGAATGACATGCCGAAACGAGTGGAATTCGCCAATACGATGCTGGACCGTCTCGGCGCTGATCCTGACTTCATGACCAAGATTTTCTTCTCGGACGAAGCCACTTTCCATTTGTCAGGCAAGGTAAACCGGCATAATGTGCGGATCTGGGGATCGGAGAATCCTCACGCTATTCAAGAGCATGTTCGTGATAGTCCGAAGATGAATGTTTGGTGCAGTATAATATAATATAATATATATATATATATATAGTTTTTAGAATGATTCTGGTAATCAAACAATTCCAGGGACTTTACAGTGTTTGAACTTTTAATGCAAGTAAGTACTTCTCTATGGAAATATCGTGGTCGTAACCAGATATTTATTAGGTCGATCATATCTGAATCCCTCACGTCCAAAAACTCTATCAATGTAGATTTTTCACTCCCGGTGATATTCTTGTGCGATTTACGTTCCTTATTTTGAGTCCTCATGTCGCTTTCCGCATGTCCGAAATATTCCCACTTTCAGTCGCGGTTGTCATTTCCTCCGATTTCTTATTTTTCCATTCTAATTTTGTTTCTCTTAATAATTTGTTTTATTATTTTTTCTGCTACGGGAACAGTTTTCTTATATGCATCCCTTTATAAACTTTAAAATACCACTTTGGACATACTTCTTCCTCATTCCACATACATCATTGTACCACCATCTATACTTCTTACTCTTGTGGTTTTAACCTTGAATTGTTACCTTTTTTAAATATTCTGTCAGAATTTTCAATCATTGTTATCCCTGCTAAGATCATTGAGTAGAGTTTCCTAACACCTGATAAATTCTTGTCTTCGATCTTCAATCCTAGCTGTAAACTTTTTGCCACTTCAACAATACTTGGCTCTCCAATATCTTACATATTTAAAATAAATTTGTTTGTGAAATGATGAGTTTGAGTTCTGGAAACTCTACCGTGGCGATTACTTAGGACTGGAATCATGTCTTGTGTGTATACTGTATAACCGATTAAGCTCCACCATTTATATTACTAAGTGTAAATTCTCCATTTTTTTCCTCCAAATATTTCCCGTTCAAAATTTCAAGTTCAAAAGCATCGCAAAAAGCTAACATCTGATTTCCTTCTGTGTTTATAATTTTATCTTTCTTTTCCATGACATGGGACTCATGCAGTAAACGTACAACGCCGAGAGTAATTTAGAACAAAAAATGTATTTTTTGCTAAATTTCATATTTAATAGGTGTTCAGCTTCTATCAAGACACATATCACATCTCCATCCATCCATAGTAATTCTGCCCGAAGGCAGGTCTTTCACTGCAATCATAGCATTTTCATGCTATGCTTGCAGCTTTACTAGGGAATTGTGTAGGTGTGGTAGCTTCCCGTTGCTTTCCACACCGGTGAAGGATGATGATGATAATGATAATGGTAAGGATGATAATGATAAGGATGATGGCCATATGATTTCGGGGACCGTTTGGGCCTTAAAGTTTTCCTGACATTTGTCTTACAGGCGAGGAAAAGCCCCGATAAAAAAGCTCACCCAGAAAAACTTCCCCGACCAGGGATCGAACCCGGGCCCGCTGCGTGACAAGGCAGCACGCTACCTCGAGACCACAGCGGTGGACATATCACATCTAATGATATATAAACATATTATATAAAAGCACTACTTACTTTTAGTTATCGAAGACTGAAATTCTAATATATTTCTGTCTGATAAAACGTGAGCAGAGATGGTTCAACATATTCTTAGTTAATTGTGTTGTTCACGTGATGAACCGACAGCCGGTGCTCACGTATAATGTTATTCCTCTTTGGGATACTTTAATCCCATAACATTTGTATGAATACAATTTGGATATCCTAAGAATCAAGTTGAACACATCCACGTACACCCTTCGACACAAAAAAATGAGTCATCTCTTGAACGCACATTTCTTCTAAGTCATACTCGGCACAGCGCTGGGTTCAAACTAGGAAACTAGTCTTAGTTGTGCAGTCCCTGAGCTGCTGTGTTATGTGGCATGAACTGAAGACTCTTCTACGTGTCCCGATAGCTCAGCGCTAAAGCATGCGGTCAGTGCTTCTGTTAATGAAGATCGCAGGTTCGCGTCTTCAATTACGCAGTTTTTTTCGTGATATTTGTATTAAAACGTTTTATGAATTAAATACATTTTATTTCGTCATTTGAATTAATCTATAGCCTACTTTTTAAGTTCATAATTTTTTTATATCGTTGAGGTTATAAAAATGTTGAATTATATGTTTTACACGCTTTATATTAGCTTGACCTGTATCTGTCTATGTAACGGACCTGTATCTATGTAACGGAATATTTGAACACGATTTTCATCCACTTAAAAACATTGGATCAACTTGAAAAACTTTGTATACTTGGTAAAGGACCCAGACAATACAATACAATAATTTCATTAATTTGGTTTCTTGAATTCCTGGCCAGAATCATCGGAGGAAAATCAAAAAAAAAATAAAAACGGTGTTAATAGGTTGTAGCGGACTGCCTTCCGAAATTTTAGTCAATAGTTGTAAGAGCTCAGTTAGTAGAGCGGTGGACTGTAGTGGTACATAATTTCAGCAATCAATAGGTCGCTGGTTCAAATCCGGATCGGAGGTTTTTTAAGATAAATTAAATTAAATTTTCATGGGATTCCGGTTTATGACAAACAATTCAACTAAAAAAAAATAATAGTTAAAAAACTGAAACATCACGCTTTATTAGAAAACCAAACTAAATAATATAATCATAAATAATAGTTTAAAAACTAAAACGACACACTTGATTAGAAAACCGAACTAAAAAATAAAAAAGTAACTTTTATTTCCAACATGCTTGGGAGAAAAAAAATTAAAGTGGTCAACAACAAAAAATAATATCTAACACATCTAGAATAAAACTAGAGTTATCTACAAAAGAAATAATTTTACCATCAAAAGCGTTGGGTGATTTTTATGTTTTCTTCTTAGAGACTTTACTTTTACCAATATATGTTTATTATCAAATATAAGTATTAATTGATATAGAGCGCCCCACGGTTTTGATATTAAAATTTATTTTTGTAAATAACTCTAGTTTTATTCTAGATGTGTTGGAGATTATTTTTTTTGTTTACCACTTTAATTTTATCCCAAGCGTTTTGGAAAATAAAATTATTTTTCTTTTTTTAGTTTTTGTCAGTTTTCTAATAAAGCGTGTTGTTTTAGTTTGTTTAAATCATTATTTATTTTTACCTTGTACACTACTGTCTTCCTCAACTATCTAAAATTTTCGTTGATTCCACTCTAGGTCCTTCGATGCATGCTTCATCTTCTGGTGTTGTTGTAGTAGTATTGAATTAACTGTACGTCTAATAGAGGGTTTTGCTTATTAGGCACATTTTCGTTGAGAATGTTTGTATTCTTGGCCTTCTTGATAATTTCGATTTCTTGTAAAATGTTAATTTTGTGTCTGTTATTTTCTGTGTGTATAATTTACGTTGTATTATCGATATTGTTGAAACTGTGGCCGCTTTCTGAAATATGTTTAGCGAAATTTGATTTTATTGTTAAAGGAGAAGGCAAACCAAATTTCGCTGTTCATCAGGTTGAATCCAATAGAAAATGTATGGGCTAAGATGAAAATAGAGATGAAGTCTAATTGGCCTGCAGATGCACGAAAGACGAAAGGTGGCTTATGGGCACAAATTCATGACGGCTGGGATGCTCTAGCCGATTGTCCACGTGCCTGTAGAAATTTGATTGCATCAATGCCCCGCAGATTGAGTGCGGCAATAGATGCTGAGGGTTCATACACATGATATTGATTTTGTTTTTATTTAAGTTTTCATTTTAGAAGGTATTATTTTCTTTCTTCATTTAATTATTAGAAGGTTTTCATTTATGTGTTTTTGTGTGCATTAAAGCCATAAAGCTCAAATACAAAGTTAAATAAGAAACTATACTATAGGCGAAATGATATCCTAACATTCAGTAAAAAAAAAGTAGAACGGGAATCGAACCCGTGAGGTTACGAACGCAGATGTTGTGTGTTAAACCGCTCGACCACGGAAACACACAAAGGCAAACTCTCTCTTTTATGTTACTTGAGTGTGCACTACGTTAACTAGCAAACAACACAGTACAATTACTGAAAACGTGTTAATGTGAATAAGGCTTCTGCGAGTGCTCACGAAGTTCGCCGATCGGTTGATAGAATCAAGAGATGACTCATTGTTTTGTCTAAGGGTGTACAATGTACAACCGATACAAAAAGACATAAAATATTGGCAGAATGTAGTTTCAGTCGTATAATATGAAGTCATTAAGCTTATTTCAAGACAAAATTGAAATAAATTATACCTTACTTTTCGAAATTATCTGCTGCAGCAAATCACTGCAGCAGCTCACATTTGAACATATGATTTAATCAAATTCGAAAATAAAAACAAATATACGTACAGTCTTACCAAATAAATAAATGAAAAATACAATCCTTAAGTGTTGTAAATCTATAGCAAAGTATTCTTCCTGTTGATTTCAACTAAATTTATCTGTTGTTAATGTTGCGTTTATATTTATGTCGGACGAAAAGTAATCATCCAATAATTTAATGAATAAACCTGATTCCAAACTTCGCATAACTTTTAAATTGAATGCTTCTTAAAATGGACTTAAGCCGTGGAATATAACGCACTGACATGTTTGAGAAAGAAAAAGAAAGGAACGAGGTTTTTCAAGTCTCATTCGGTAGGATATTTTTAATTTCATGTCTATTTCAGTGGTAAGTACTGCAGAGTTTTCAATATTTAGGAAATTTTCAATAGGAGTACTGGAGTGTTGAATTCTTATTCCTCCAGAGTTTAGTTTTATAGTTTCATTAACACTGATTGTCTGAAAACGACGCTGCTATAATTTCTTTTTGCGAAAACACAGTGAGATGTTTACTGATTAACTCTTCAACGGTGGTGATTCCCTTTTCCATCACAGGTTCAGTGAGGAAACTGGTGAAGAAGCATTGAAATATCGTGCTCATTACCAGAGCATAACAAACTAATAGGAGAAAAAAACTCTAACTCTAGTAGTTTTGGGTATTTTTGGAATCGAAACTGAAGTAAGAATTGACCAAATGAAGTAAACGTTGTATGAAATTTCCCTGAAACCAGATAACTCAAATCTAATTGACTTGTGCATTATGTAATTCAGCATGGATGATATTATGCATGTCACAAAGTAACGTACCCACAGAGAGGAGTTAAAAACTTTATGGAAATTCCGATACGGAACGTGCTTTTTTGGACTTTGTACATATAGTTTGAAATCCGAATATATGTAAGGTACAGCTATTGAATGTTTTATAAATTTTTTCCATTCGTCAATGTAAAGCGATCTTTTATAAGGAGCTGCAAACATTCCCAGCAGAAAATCATAGGGATATATTCCATTGTTAGTAGCTATCAAAGTAACATTAAGAGATGTGAACATAGCGTTCAAAGTAATCCAATCTATTTCCGATCCCCCAAGAAAATATTCATCTAATGTTGCATAAATAAGTGGACATTTTGAAAACGTATTTGGAACTTTTTGCGGAAAGAGATTGCGGTCATACTGAAACTGACCATTTTTTTCATCTGTCCATGTATCAAGGAAGAAAGTTCCTTACATTGGTGCCGTTGGTCATTTGTGAAAGGAAGCCATGTATATAAATCGCTGACTAAATGTAAAACTTTCGTCATTTTGGGTTTAGGTCTAAAATATTTAGCACGAGGTGAAATTACTGTAACATCATACGCTCGTAAGAATGAAACAGAACCTTCTTTTAAGAGGGAAAAGAATAGTTTTCTATTTAATGTATTTATTCATGGCAACACAATTATTGTTCTGTGGGTTTCACCTGCATAACTTAACACTTTATACAAGTTGAAGGTAGCATCTAATTCATTTCTCGTGTCATCTTCAGTAACGTCCTGACTGACGTCAGGAACGAAGATGACGATGAGGAATGGTGTATTGGATTTTAAATCGCTAATTACTTTTTCGGTAATTTCTGTCATATTTTGCAAATGATGCCAGAACAGTTGATGCCAGAAGTGAGTTGCTTTGCAATCCAGTCATTTTTCAAAATATCGTAGTTTCTTGAGTTGTTGGTGTTTAGTTCTCGAAGTATGTAATCAGTATGATTGTTTACTGGGCCTAAAATTAGTATTGTTTTGTATTCATCTAAATACTTTGTTGCTATACTTTTTACACAGTTCACTGTGTGGCGATGTACAGACTCAGGGTCGAAAGCAGCTACAGATACTTGAAGAAATAATAACAGCATCATTTCTTTGGCGCACAAACTCTACCTGAAATGTAATTTACAGTCGTCAAAGTCGTTAATAACTCTGTGTTCAAGTGCGCCTACTGCTCTCTTTGATCTTTGTATTTACCTCTAGGAGGAAATATGACCTACAGTGGTTCATTTTCAATTTAAGCACCAGTTCGTAGATCGCTTTAATTAGAAAATGTGTTATTTCATTGTGTGAATTGTGGCTACTTGTGTTCAACCTCAGGCTTAACCCTAGCAATACCAACAGGGGGTTACTTTATGCCCACCTTCTGTCATTTTAATCATTATGTCTTTTACGTTTTTCACTAGAAGCATGAAGTTAATAGTTATTGTCAACCATTGTCTCTAGTATTGAAATATGTAATTGTTTGTTAGTTTTCATTGTTGGTTATTTTATGAAACAATGATCTATTATTGTGGTCATAAAATACCCCCCCCCGGGGGTAGTTCTTGTGACGCATAACATGTATTTAATTTATTTTCGTAGCTTCTTCAATAATGGTTTTATATCTCTAATTTTATTTGTACCAACAATGTTGTTGGTTTATATAATTTATTCTTTCATTATTGATTGATCTCAAAGTTCGTTCTCTTATATATTTTCATTTATTTTTTTTACTTACTTAGTATCCAGTCTGTCTGTGGTGCAGTTATAGTAATTCACACATGTGAGTAACAAAATTATCTCAAAATGCATAACGTCCTTTGACTGACAAAGAAATTATGGATATATTTGATAATAAAATAGTTTCAGATTTTGAATTTGATGATAGTGATGAGGAAGTGAGTGAAACAGATGATGAAAATATTGTGCGTGACCAAGTTGATTAAATAATTTTATTGCCTTCTGACTATGATGATGAGGATCATAATATTAGTGTAAAATTGAAAATGACGTCAGTGCCAGATATGTTACGGATAGTGGAAGAATTTTCACAGCAAAGCCTCCTCGGCCTACGAGATGTATTGCACAAAATATTTTAAAAGAAAGGGAAGGAATAAGAAATGAAGATAAAGTGAAAACCGTTAGAGAATCATCTGGCAAATTATTTACACAGGAAGCTGTAAGCATCAACATAAAACACACAAATGAAGAAGGAGCAAGAATAAATATACCAGCAACAAATATATGTTTATAGATAATCTATATGGAACTAGAAGGTGACAGTCGCACCTGTATTTCTGATCTCTGGTCTAATATTTCTAGTAGATTTATATATACTGCAACTATTAGTAGGACCACGTTTCTGCAACTAACTAAAATAATTAGATTTGATGATAAAGAAACCCGAAATGAACGCAGGGAACAAGATAAGTTTGCAGCAATAAGACAGGTATTTGAAAGAATGAACCAAACTTTGCCAACATGTTTTTTCTGCTGAGATTCATACTGTAGTTGATGAAATGCTAGCATCATTCCGTGGAAGGTGTCCATTCAAAGTTCAGGTGTAAGAAAGAAAAATATATCAAAAATAGTAAAACAATAATAATTTGTGACAATTCTCACAGGTATACTTATAGGAGGCATAGTAAGAAAATAGTGATTTGTTAAAAATGTGGACAAGGTTCTGATGAGGGTGATGAGTGACACATGCATACTACCATCAATGATTATATTAAGGTATTGTCCTGAAATTATTGTTTCTACAAGTATCAATAATGAATTTGCACAAATGTTCTGCTTACATTAAGACACAGACTACTATATCAACCTAAATATATAATGTGATTAGTGAAAAAAAATGCAAAACTAAGTTAAATGTTACATAAATAAGCATGACATTCTATAATATTTAATTTTAAAACAAATAATTTAAAATCAGTTCAAAAAATTGTTCATATATATACTGTTTAAAGTGATGGTCATAAAGTACCCTCCCATTGGTAGTATAAGTTCTGAAATATGGGTTGGTATTGCTAGGGTTAATGTTCACACCCGACTGGAGGAGTCGCTATGTACAGAGCTGCATACCTTCCCAAATTAGGAAAAGTATGGAATTTAATTTAGGCACCTGCAACCCAAAGTAGATACTGAAATGTGTACACCTAGCTCAGATATTGAAGAAAACAGAATTAAGTTTAGCAATCCCGCCGAATCAACATGCACCCGCTAGTTTGCGGGAATATATTCTACGACCTAAACTAGGGCGGCAGACAGTAAAGAAATGTATGCAGATTTGTCGATCCACCTGATTTTATTATATATGTCTCCACAGAAATACAAAGTGTACTTTGAATTTTTACGGTGTCATGGGAAGCCATTCTTCAACGTAAAAATTCTGGCAAATTATTATTTTGTGGTAATTCGCACATCAACTGTATCGTGATTGGACAAGAAATATCGAAACATGTTTACAAATCCTAAACAACATTCATCACGAAGTTGAGTAAAATTGTTGTGGTAACTCGTAAGTGTCCTGGATAACAAGGTGAAGCGACCGTGGTGTCAGGTAATGTCATGTTGCTCTGTGTACATGGCATAGTGACAACTGGTACTTACTCAGCACTGAGTGTACAGTACTTGTAAGCATATTGTTTCCACTGTACGGTGATTACACTACATACCTGGACGCAACATAAACACTTCTAGGTAAATACTAGGTTTTTAAGACTAAGCTTCTTTTTCTCGTTCCTCCCTACAACAGGAGACTCCTTACATCAGAAATCGTCTGTCGCCGGTACCAGACACTGCTCAGTTACTCCAATAACAATAAAACGTGTCCTACATAAAGGAAAAGAGCTTTCTTCTATATCAATAATATAGTCGAGGCAATCCTTAGATGGGAAACAGAACCAATGTAACGTCTTCAGAATGGAGAAAGCAGGGTGAAACCGTGCGCTTCTCTAGAGATAATAACCAAGTCTCATTGCTGCAACTGTTAGCACACGATCTACGTAGCAAGAAGTGCTGTTATTACACACAACACAGTAAGTTTTGAATCCATCTTTAAATAATCAGATGAGAATTAGTGTATACATGAGCCTAGTGTTCCTTATTACAAAGATAAACACCACCTGAACAACATCTTACTTATAGGCACTAGATGTACAATTCTTAAAACAAATGTTTGAACTAAATAGAAAATGACTCCAATGGCCAATAAAAAAATCAAGCTTAAGGGCTCTTATCTCCATCTTTAGAAATTATCTATGTGGCAGCCAGTCTCTTTATTTTTCCTTTATTACGTAATTACACTTTCAGCTACACTTATTCCTTATTGGCTTAAAGCTATTATAGAAATTTCAAAATTGGTTTTGTCTATAAATTATTCAAATTTGTATTTATTCCTTCTCTATTATAAAGTGTAATATGTCAGACCAAATATGGCAAGTTTATTAAAATAAAATAAATATTGACATGGGATTGGTTTTCGAATAATTTATTGTAAAACACAGTTTAAAATTATATACTGTATATTTTTCTTCAATTGTTATGTTGTTCTGAAAATATGAAATTAAAGTTGCAAAACTATATGTAAAAGTTACTATTATGAATCCATCGCTGCTTTGCTTAAATAAAGATTATGTACTGTCATTCCCTCCATGGTATCTTTACCTTGTCGTGGTGGAGTGGCTTGCGTGCTTAAATGATCCTGACAGCTATGCCGGCGGTAGCATTGCTGCCGATAGGGTTACCCATGCCGGACTGGTCGAAGATGATAAGCCAGACGTAAAAAGTACCTTGGTCGAAAGAGTGACGATCTTTCACCGTAAAAATAGAACCGTCAAGAAATGCGGACATGGGTTCAACTGGGGTAAAATTTTCCGGAGGTCAAATAGTCTCCCATTCGGTTCTCCGGGCGGGGACTACTACAGGGAACCCATGCCAAAGGCTCAAACACTGGGACATGTTCCTAGTAACATGGAATGTTAGGACTTTATACAATAGCGGGGCACTAGAGATATTAACGCGGGAACTAGTTAAATCGCCCTTGGATATAGTCGCTTTACAGGAAGTTAGGTGGCCAGGAGAAGGTAGTCAGGAATCAGGAAGCTTTGCATTATACTACGGGGGTGCAGAAAGACCTGCATTTGGAATGGGTTTTTTTAATCAAAAGGAGGATCCTATCCGCTATCCGAGATATTAAGATTGTTAGTGATAGGGTATCATAAATAATTCTAAAGGGTAAACAACATGATTTTATAATTGTAAATGTACATGCCCCCACAGAAGATAAAGATGACAAGATCAAGGATGAGTTCTATGAAGAATTAGAATGCTTATTTGATAGCCTTTCACGATATCATATGAAAATTGTCTTACGAGATTTTAATGCAAAAGTGGGGCGGGAAGATATATTCAAACCAACAATAGGCAAATTCAGTCTTCATGAAGATAGTAACGACAATGGGGTTAGATTAGTCACATTTGCCACATGGAAGAATCTCATTGTTAAGAGCACAACATTTCAGCATAAGGATATTCATAAATACAGCTGGACGTCCCCAGATGGAGAAACTCGGAACCAGATAGATCATGTATTAGTGGATAAACGCTGGCACAGTAGCATCATCGATGTTAAATCAGTTAGAGGGACAGACTGCAATTCGGATCATCATCTGGTCAGAGTGAAAATCAGACATCGGCTATCGCTTATGAGAGGAACAAACGCTAAAGATGATTCTGTAAAATTTGAATTAAAAAACTTGAAAAATGATGAAATGCGGCAAGAATACCAAATCAAAATTGCTAATAGATTTGAAGTACTTGAATCTTCAGATGACAATGTGGTAAACGAAGAAGAAACTGATATAAATAAAGAATGGGAGGCTATAAGAGATACTATTAAATTGTCAGCATCAGAAAGCATTGGGTGTTTAAAAAAGAGGCAAAACTGGAAATGGTTTGACGAGGAATGTGTCGACATTGTAAAGAAAAGAAAGCTAGCAAAAATGAAATGGTTACACGAGCCAAATGAGGTAAATTTAGAGCAATTGGGTAGTATTAGACGGGAAACCACCAAGCTACTAAAGAGTAAAAAGAGGGAATATTTGAGAGAGAAGATTAATGAATGATCTTGAAATGAATGCAAAAAATAGGAACAATAGAGAATTATATCAGGGAATTAGGATAGAGAAGAAAGGGTTTCAGGCTAGAACAAACATAATTCGGAATGAAAATGGGGATATGATTGCAGATTCCAGGAGTATATTAAATGGATGGAAAAGTTACTTTAATCAGCTATTAAATGTACATACAGAACAGGACATTGTGGAGGATAATTTACAGACGGCAGAAATGCTAGTCGGAGAGCCAAGTGCATTAGAGGTTGAAATGGCGATTGAAAAATTGAAGATGTATAAAGCATCAGGTTCAGATGAGGTCCCAGCAGAACTGATAAAATCAGGGGGAGAAAAATTGATGGACAAGATACGCTGGTTGCTTAGTATGATTTGGGAAAAAGAAGCTCTTCCAGATGAATGGAAGGAATCAATTATCGTACCAATTTATAAGAAAGGAGATAAAACTGATTGCAACAATTACAGGGGCATCTCATTACTTTCAACTTCGTACAAAATTCTAACAAATATATTAGTAAGCAGACTTACTCCCTATATTGATGACATTCTAGGAGATCATCAATGTGCATTTAGAAGAAACAGGTCTACAACAGATCAGATTTTTAGTATAAGACAGATTTTAGAAACGAAATGGGAATATAATGGTACTGTACATCAACTATATGTAGACTTCAAAAAAGCATATGATTCAATTAAGAGGGAGAAGTTATATAGTATCCTGCTGGAGTTCGGAATTCCTAAAAAGTTAGTTACACTTATACGAATGTGTCTAAATGGCACAAAGAGTAGGGTGCGTGTAGGCAAACAGTTTTCGGACACTTTTGAAATCCAGAATGGGTTGAAGCAAGGAGATGCACTATCTCCTCTACTATTTAATTTTGTACTAGAGCATGCCATTAAATCTTTAGAGAATGAGGAAGGCTTACAACTCAATGGTATTAATAAGCTGTTAGTTTATGCTGATGATGTAGTACTGTTGGCCGATAGCGAGGAGATACTAAAGGACAACACGCACACACTATTGAGTAACACTAAAAAATTAGGACTGGAAGTAAATATCAATAAAACTAAATATATGGTCACACGTAGAAATTCATTATATAATGGAAATGGACAGCTAATGACAAATGAGGGAAATTTTGAGGAGGTGGCTGAATTCAAATACCTTGGAACAATAATCACAAATAGGAATGAGATGCACAAAGAAATTAAACATAGGCTCAATTCTGGAAATGCATGCTATTATGCATTGCAGAGACTCTTGATGTCCCAACTCCTTTCAAAAAACGTTAAACTGAAAATATATAAAACTATTATTCCACCAGTTATATTATATGGGTGCGAAACATGGACTCTTACTTTAAGAGAGGAAAGAAGATTACAAGTATTTGAGAATAAAGTACTTAGGATAATTTTTGGACCAAAGAGAGATGAACAGACAGGTGAATGGAGAAGATTACATAACAATGAACTACATGGTCTTTATAGGAAGCCAGATATAATAAGAACAGTTAAGTCTCGTAGACTGCGATGGGCAGGACATGTTGCACGTATGGGGAATGGGAGACTTGAATGGAAGCTACTTGTAGGAAAGCCAGAGGGAAAACGTCCAGTTGGTATACCAAGAATGAGGTGGGAGACTAACATTAACTATGATTTGAAGGAAGTAGATTATACAGGGAATGATTGGAAAGCATTAGCTGAGGATAGGGATGAATGGAGAGCTTATGTCCGTGCGGCAATGAACCTACGGGTTCGATAGTGCCAGTTAGTAAGTAAGTACTGTCATTTGTAATTAACATACATTTCTTGGCATATTATTTTTGACTTTCACGTGGTATGTAAAAATAAAATATATTTTCATTTTATATCATAACTTACTTTTATGTGTTAACATATGAGTGATGTTGTTCGCTGCTAACAGATCGCTGTAGCAAATAAAAAATTTAACTTAGCTAGTTAGTTATCTTCCTGTTACTGTCAACAATACAATTAACAATAATGTTGTAAAATACTTTAATTTCTTTGTATTTTAAGAAATGTCAGTTGCAAGTAATAATAATGCGTGGCAAAATATTTTACGTTTCTTCAATATTTCATATTACAATTGATATATATCTACATTGTTAAATGTACACTTACAGGAATGAATTTAAAAATTAGATTGAGAAATTTTGTGTATGTTCTATTCAGCAATTAGGGGAACTTTGTTTGCAATTCCAAAAAATGGGCGTTGCTTTCCACTCTTCTGCTAGAACATTTATTTTACACAATTACATTAATTTCTTTCTATGCTTTGATTTTCTGCTGAGTACTTTAAACATCAATACATTTTTCCTAGTCGTATCCTATAAGGGACAGAGTTAAGTTGCAGAAAAGTAATTTATAATTAATTAAAGAGTTATATTATTATATATAATGTAATGGAAATGTCCATCAAAGTAGTCAATTTAGAAAATCAGTTAATACGATTTTATTTAAAAAAGAATGAAGAGTGAAAATAAATGAGAAAAAAATGATAATGAAATAAATGATGATGATGATGATAATAATAATAATAATAATAATAATAATAATAATAACAATAATAATGGGAAGTTTTAGAGAAATGCAATATGGGTAGAAAATTAATTCAAATTATTAAACAAATTTATAAAGATAACACGGATTATGTTAAAACTGGAAATATAATATCTAATCCTATAAAAACCACAATGGGATTCAAACAGGGGTGCAGTCTATCACCAATTTTATTTGATGTTATGTAGAATTTATATTAATGAAATAGAAACAAAGCTGCAAAGGTACGGGTATCCTAAGAGGCAACAGATTTTTGCTGATGGTCTGATGATCAACTGGTTTTAGCGCAAGACAAATTGATATGTAATTAATGACAAAAAGGTTGAAAAACACATGTGAATCATGGGGTCCCTCAGTAAATTTACAAAAAAAACAGAATATTTGGCAATCAATAGCAATCAAAGAGAAAATTTAACACTGGAAGAAGGAATTCGAATAAAGCAAGTGAAACAAACTAAATATTTGCGAATAATTATAGATAACATTTAAGGTGTAGGCAAAGACAATACAAAGGAGAAGAATTCAACTCGGTAGAAAAATATCATCGTTAAATTCAATATGGTGGGTTGGAAAGACACAAGAAAAAATATAATCGTGAAACATTGGTGGAATCTGTTGCAATGTTTGGAAGTGAGGTATGGACAATCAGTAAGTACTACAACAGTAGACTAACATCTCTAGAATTGATTATTTACGCAGAAGTGCCAGAAAGTGAAAATTAGAACATGTCACAAATAAATAAATTAGAAACATAATGGAAGCAGAAGAAAACATAATTGATAGAATTGAGGAGAAGGGATTAAAATGGTTAGAACATATTTTATGAATGGAAGACAAGAGATGGCAGAAACAACTATATCAATGGCAACCGACCAGAGAGAAGAAAAAAGGAAGACCAAAGTTCACATGGAAAGAAAGCATGAGGATAGCAATGCAAGCGAGAGTTATAAATACTGAAGATGCCCAAGGTCGTAGGCTTTGTAAGTTTGGCGCGGGAAGATGGCAGCAGCTGCAAAAACCCGAAGATAGAGAGAATAGAGTAATGATAATAACATTAATAATAATAATAATAATAATAATAATAATAATAATAATAATAATAATAATAATAATACTGATATCATTAATGTTGCTATTAATAATATTGATATAAATAATATTGTAATAACAATATTCCATCCATCCATAGTAATTCTGCCCGAAGGCAGGTCCTTCACTGCAATCATAGCATTTTCATGGTATGCTTTGTAGCTTTACTAGGGAATTGTAGATTTGGTGGCTTCCCGTTGCTTTTCACACCGGTGAAGGATGATGATGAGAATGATCCGATCCGATTGATGGTATTTCCACTTTTCAGCGGTTGCCCTTTTAACATCCACATGTGTCAATCACAGAGGTACATGATCAACAGCCAGTGTAGGGGTGACATGTGGTTAGCATGTCGAGTCCCCCAGCCGTTATAGCTGGTTCCTCAACCTGGAGCCGCTACTTATTGTAGCTACCCATTTGCTTCACAATGCTGGGTGGGCACCGGTCCCATACTGGCCGAAATACCATGAGAAAATTTCTTCCCCCATGCAGACTCGAACCAGCGCAAGTCCCGTAGCTCTGCGCCAAGGCTTCCTACCTTAACCGCTCGGCTACGGAATGATGAGGATGATAATGGCCATATGATTTCGGGGCCCGTACGGGCCTTAAAGTTTTTCTGACATTTGTCTTACAGGTGAGGAAAAACCCGGATAAAAACCTCACCCAGAAAAACTGCCCCGACCGGGGATCGAACCGGGCCCGCTGCGTGACAAGGCAGCACGCTACCTCGAGACCACAGCGGTGGACATAATAATATTAATAACAGTAATATTAACGTTAATAATAATAATAATAATAATAATAATAATAATAAATTCTTAATTTTAAATATTTTTACGTGTAATAATGAAAGTACTTCTTGCGAGGATATTAAGGCCAGCAACTACTGTATTTAATTTTAAGGATCCCGTAGCTGCATTCACTGAAGTGCTCTATTCGTTCCGATCTTTAGCCAACTCTATCCTCTTCATTCTGTAGTAACTTGTTTGATACATGTGTGTGAGTTTATGGAGAAATTTCACTACAGAAACACCATAATTGCTGTATAATTCCAACTTTATCCAGGAATTTAACCTACTTAAATAAGAATTTATTCTTAATGTTTAATAATTTGCGCAATTTGATTACAGCATGTAATTTCCTGACAGAAGGAAATATAACTTAAATTACAGTTATCAATACAAACTCACCTTGTTATTAAAAGAATAAAATGATCTTGCGAATAATGAAGAGACAGTTTTTTATTTCTTTTCATTAAGTCTACAATTTACTTTGTTCACATTAGTAACTAAGTTATGTGTTACAAATAACAGAACGTAGTACAATGGAACAATTGCAAAACAAATAATTGTAATTATTTTATTTGTTCACGAGCAATATTCCAAACAATAAAAGTGCTGTTTTATATTTGGAATTTCACATTTTTTAATGTAATATTTTCCAATTTTATTACAATCTCTTAATAGGTCTGAACGAAGGAAATTGAATTCACAATATGAAGTACAGTATGAGAAATTGTCAAATATTTATTCAGCGTAAATATTAAAAATATAAAACCAAGTTCGTAGAAATAATTCATAATTCAATTATGTATATCTTTTGTTATTATACATTATGTTGACACAATTCTTTATTGGTTCATTAAGACAAATGAGGGAATTTTAAAGACGTGGCTGAATTCAAATACCTAGGAACAATAATTACAAACAGGAATGAGGCACTATCGAACCCGTAGGTTCATAGCCGCGCAGATATAATCTCTCTATACATCCCTATGCTGAGCTATTGTTTTCCAGTCATTCCCTGTATAATATACTTCTCTCAAATCATAGTTAATGTTATTCTCCCATCTCATTCTTGGTCTACCAACTATGTGTTTTCCCTCTGGTTTTCCTACATGAAGCTTCCATGCACCTCTTTCATTCCCCATTCGTGCCACATATCCTGCCTATCGCAGTCTACGATACTTAACTGCTCTTATTACATCTGGCTTGATATAAAATCCATGTAGTTCACCGTTAAGTAGTCATCTCCATTCACCTGTCTGTTCGTCTCCAAAAATGTTTCTAAGAACTTTATTCTAAAACACCCGTAATCATCTATGCTCCCTCAAAGTAAGAGTCCATGTTTCACATCCATATAATAATAACTGTTAGAATAACAATTTTGTATATTTTCAGTTTAACGTTTGTTTTAAGGAATTGGGTCTCTGTAATGCATGCTAGAACTTATTTCCAGAATTACTGAAATAAATAAGAAATGTGCTGAATTTCGGAAATGCGTGCTGTTATGCATTACTGGAACTCTCCTCATCACAGCTTCTCAAAACAATTTTAAACCTAAAATGATATATAACGGTTCATCTTCCAGTTATATGCGCTCTTATTGTAAGGGAGGAGAAAAGATTACGAGCATTCAGAATAAAGTTGTTAACAGACAAGTGAACATAGACGTCTAATAGAGTGCGATGGGCAGGACATGCGGCAGGAATGGAACATGAACGACTGGCATGGAAAATGTAGGAAAACCAGAGGTAAGCGCCCAGTGGTAAGTGAAGAATGAGATTGGAGATAAATATTAAGCATCATTTTGTGAGGCGAATTTAACAGGAGATGATTGGAAAATATTAACTCAGGATAGAGATTTACGGAGAATTTATGTCCACGCTGCCATGAATCCCGGATTTGGATATTACCAATGAATTGGTCGTATAGTTGATATGGAGCTGTTCATTTTTTTATTTTAAGAAATTCCTCATTTCAGTAATTTCTAGGGTTACAAACTGGCTGGTAAAATGGATAAAATTAATCATTAAAAGACCACATTTGTAATATTATAAAAAAATGTATTTTCACCAATATATATATATATATATATATATATATATATATATATATATATATGAACAAATTGGACAGCTAATGACAAATTAGTGATATTTTGAGGAAGCAGCTGAATTCAAATACCAAGGAACAATAATCATAATTAGGAACGAGAAATCTTCCATGTTCCTAGGAAGATGTGGCTGCTTTTTAGCTTTTGGCATGGATTTTCTTAAGTAGTCCTCCCTGGGAACCGAATGGGGGACTATTTTACCTCCGGAAAATTTAACGTCAGTGGAACCCATGTCCGCATTTCTTGATAGTTGTATTTTCACGGTGAAATATGGTCATTCTTACGACCAAGATACTTATATTATCTGGCTTATCATCTATCGGCAGCAATACTACCTCGGCATAGTTCTTGGAGTCATTTAAGCCACTCCACCAGGACATCTGAAGGATACGACTATTTACTAACTCTTAATATCATTATCATCATCATTATCCAGGGATTAAGCTTGTTGGCTCGTTCCGGTTTCACGAAAATAAACAGAAACAAGTGAATTCAACTCATTTAATTGTTGCGTCTCTTTTAGTTAGAAAATGTTGAATGTACAGTAGGAAGATTTTATTTTTTTTTAACTTGTGATGCGGCAGTTCTCTGACGTAGAGAAAACAACAGTAACACTATCCGCGCACAGTTACTTGTTTGTCGTCTTATAGTCAGCATGTTTATGTAATACAAGATAAGATCGCCCGCCACACGTGTTACTACGTTGCACGCCACACGTCACTTTATATTGTTACTTTTAAATTGTAATCATCAAAATGCAGGATATTTATTTATGTTGGAGTGTTACTGATGATAATATTCTAAATTACCACCCAGCGTCGTGAGGAATTTGGGTAGCTACAACAAGTAGCGGCTGCACGTTGAGAAAACCAGATATAACGGCTGGTGGACCAGATATGCTGACCACATGTCACGCCTACACTGGCAGGATGATGGCGTAACTCTTGATGGTGAAAAGTTAAAAGTTTTGAAGAGCGTTAGACACCTAGTAAGTTGTTACATGTGCTGTCTTCTTTGAGGTCAAATCCGGGGGCATAAGGGGCCAATCATAGATTTATACCAATCGTTATAGAAAGAATTTCAACAAATAAATGTATTAATTGAATTTCTAAGTTAAGACAGTTATCAGATGACTGAAAGCAAGTAATGGTCTCTTAAACCAATCAACAGTAAATTAGCGCTTACTTCTGATGCAGTATTTGTGTCGTTCGCATCAGTAGAGCAGTCGGTAAGATGTTTTCTTGCGACGACGCAGGCCCAGGTTCGATTCTGGACAAGATTCTTTTTAAAATGACGTCGTTATTTTTAAAATGCCCGTTCGTTACCAGGCTACGTTATATAAATAAATTTGTATATATAGGCAAATTAATTAATTAAAGGAAACAGCTCACACACACACACACACACACACACACACACACACACACACACACACACACACACACACACACATATATATAATGAATAACGATTGTAAAATCTCGTTACTTTGTTTAAAAAACACAAGGCGCAAGGATATTATTTCCATTAATAATGTAAATTGTATCTGATTAATTTAAATGAAGACAAGTTAATATATAATTTCATTATACAAGTAAGTCCTGGAGCTCTCCATGGTACCTTTACCTTGTCGTGGTGGAGTGGCTTGCGTGCTTAAATAATTCCGAGAAGTATGCCGCGCGGGGGGTAGGCGTGCTTTGCGCTAGGGATTACCCATGCCGGACTAGTCCGAAGGTGATTAAGCCAGATAATTAAAAGCAACTTGGTCAAAATAGTGACAATCTTTTAACCGTTTTAAAATGCAAACCGTCAAGAAATGCGGACATGGGTTTTTCAACTGGGGTAAAAGTTTCCGGAGGTCAAAATATTCCCACATTCGGTTCTCCGGGCGGGGGCTACGTCAGGGAATCCATGCCCAAAGGCTCAAACAAAGGGACATGTTCCTAGGAAACAGGGAATGTTCTAGACTATTATACAATAGCGGGGCACTAGAGATATTAACGCGGGAATTAGATAAATCGCCCTTGGATATAGTCGCTTTACAGGAAGTTAGGTGGCCAGGAGAAGGTAGTCAGGAATCAGGAAGCTTTGCATTATACTACGGGGGTGTAGAAAGACCTGCATTAGGAACGGGTGTTTTAATCAGGAGGAGGATCCTATCCGCTGTCAGAAATATTAAGTTTGTTACTGATAGGATATCATACACAATTCTGAAGGCTAAAAATCATGATTTTATAATTGTAAATGTACATGAACCCACAGAAGATGAAGATGACAAGATCAAGGATGAGTTCTATAAAAATTAGAATGCTTATTTGATAGCCTTTCACGATATCATATGAAAATTATCTTAGGAGATTTTAATGCAAAAGTGGGGCGGGAAGATATATTCAAACCAACAATAGGCAAATTCAGTCTTCAGGAAGATAGTAACGACAATGGGGTTAGATAAGTCACCTTCGCCACACCAAAGAGTCTCATTGTTAAGAGCACAACATTTCAGCATAAGGATATTCATAAATACACCTGGACATCTCCAGATGGCGAAACTAGGAACCAGAGAGATCATGAATTAGTGGACAAACGCTGGCACAGTAGCATCATCTATCTTAGATCAGTTAGAGGGACAGACTGCAATTCGGATCATCATCTGGTCAGGGTGAAAATCAGACGTCTATCGCTTATGAGAGGAACAAACGCTAAAGATTATTATGTAGCATTTGAATTAAAAAACTTGAAAAATGATGAAATGCGGCAAGAATACCATATCAAAATTGCTAATAGGTGTGAAATACTGGATTCTTCACATGACAATGTGGCAAACGAAGAAGAAACTGATATAAATAAAGAATGGGAGGCTATAAGAGATACTATTAAATTGTCAGCATCTGAGAGCATTGGTTACTTAAAAGAGAGGGAAAACAAGAAATGATTTGATGAGGAATGTGCCGAAATTGTAAAGAAAGAAAGCTAGCAAAAATGAAATGGTTGCACGAGTCAAATGAGGTAAATTTAGAGCAATTGTGTAGTATTAGAAGGGAAACCACCAAGTTGCTGAAGAGCAAAAAGAGGGAATACTTGAGAGAGAAGATTAATCATCTTGAAATGAACGCAAAAATAAAAGAACATTAGAGAATTATATCAGGGAATTAGTATAGAGAAGAAATGGTTCTCAGGCAGAACATATATAATTCGGAGTTCCAGGAGTGTATTAAATAGGTGGAAAAGTTACTTTAATCTGCTATTAAATATACATACAAGAACAGGACATTGAGGAGGAATAATTTACAGAGAGCAGAAATGCTAGTCGCAGAACCAAGTGCATTAGAGGTTGAAATGGCGATTGAAAAATTGAAGATGTATAAAGTATCAGGTTCAGATGAGATCCCAGCAGAAATTATAAAATCTCTCAGGGGGAGAAAAATATATGGACATAATACGCTGGTTGCTTAGTATGATTTGGGAAAAAGAAGCTCTTCCAGATTAATGGAAAGAATCAATTATCGTACCAATTTGTAAGAAAGGAGATAAAACTGATTGCAACAACTTCAGGGACATCTCATTACTTTCAACCTGGTACAAAATACTAACAAATATATTAGTCAGCAGACTTACTCCCTACATTGATGACATTCTAGAAGATCATCAATGTGGATTTAGAAAGTAACAGGTCTACAACACATCAGATTTTTAATATAAGACAGATTTTAGAAACGAAATGGGAAAATAATGGTACTGTACATCAAACGATACGTAAACGTCTAAAAAGCATATGATTCAATTAAGAGGGAGAAGTTATATAGTATCCTGCTGGAGTTCGGAATTCCTAAAAAGTTAGTTAGGCTTATACGAATGTGTCTAAATGGCACAAAGAATAGGGTACGTGTAGGCAAAGAGTTTTCGGACTCTTTTGAAATCCAAAATGGGTTGAAGCAAGGAGATGCACTATCTCCTCTACTATTTAATTTTGTACTACAGCATGCCATTAATTCTTTAGAGAATGAGGAAGGCTTACAACTCAATGGTATTAATAAGCTGTTAGTTTATGCTGATGATGTAATACTATCGGCCGATAGTGAGTAGATACTAAAGGACAATACGCACACACAATTGAGTAACACTAAGAAATTAGGACTGGAAGTAAATATCAATAAAACTAAATATATGTTTACACGTAGAAATACATTATATAATGGAAATGGAGAGCTAATGACAAATGAAGGAAATTTTGAGGAAGCGGCTGATATCAAATACCTAGGAACAATAATCACAAATAGGAATGAGATGCACAAAGAAATTAAACATAGGCTCAATTCTGGAAATGCGTGCTATTATGCATTGCAGAGACTCTTGATAACCCAACTCCTTTCAAAAAACGTTAAACTGAAAATGCATAATACCATTATTCTACCAGTTATATTACTTGGCTGCGAAACATGGACTCTTACTTTAAGAGAGGAAAGGAGATTACAAGTATTTGAGAATGAAGTACTTAGGAAAAATTTTGGACCAAAGAGAGATGAACAAACAGGTGAATGGAGAATACTACATATCAATGAACTACATGGTGTTTACAGGAAGCCAGATATAATAAGAACAGTTAAGTCTCGTAGACTGCGATGGGCAGGACATGTTGCACGTATGGGGAATGAAAGACGTGCATGGAAGCTTCTTGTAGGAAAGCCAGAGGGATAATCGCCCAGTTGGTAGATCAAGAATGAGATGGGAGAATAACATTAACTATGATTTGAGGGAAGTAGATTATACAGGGAATGATTGGAAAGCATTAGCTCAGCATAGGAATGGATGGAGAGCTTATGTCCGCGCGGCCATGAACCTACGGTTTCGATAGTGCCAGTGAGTATGTAAGTCCTGGAGTATTGCATTGTTTTACAGAGTTTCTAGCAGGGAACCGTTGTGGTCTAGTGGAAGGAGCTTCTATTTCCCATGCAGGAGGTCGCGTGTTCGATCGAGCTGTTATGTTTTTGTCTTCCTCTCTCTCTCTCTCTCTCTCTCTCTCTCTCTCTCTCTCTCTCTCTCTCTCTCTCTCTCTCTCTCTCTCTCGTCCTTATCTCAATTAATTTTCTTTGTTTTGTTTTATTTTTTGCTTTGTTTTATTTACAGCATTTACCGCACTACTTATATACGCGAAATTATTTTCCATTTCACGACACGCAACGAAATAGAACGGATTTTACTTTCTCAAATAGTTGTATACTTGTGAATCAAACAACTTACCTATGATCATGCGCAGTGGCTTCGTTCTGGGACTTGAAATTTACCTGTGGACCAACAATTATTTCAAAGGCTGTACCTATTAAATGCTTATTTTTCGTTAACATTTCTTTTCATTCGCTCAGCACAAAGGTAAGCAAGTCCTATTGTGGTGCAATAAATAAATAAAATAAACAAAAAGAGGATGAACTAGTGTTTTAAATAAGATTATCAACATAAGCTAGAATAGCAAAATTAATTAGAATATTCTTAAAAAAAATAGTTGGAAACACGTTGAATAATTTGCTAAGGTAATAGACTACAGGCCGGGAGGTCACGAGTTCAATTCCAGATGCGGTGTGGGTATTTAGTATTTGACCAAAATTATGATAGGATCATGTCAATCTGCAAAAATCAGACAGGATAAAATAAGAAATGAATTCCTTTGGAGAGAAACGAATGTCACCACATCTGTTGTTAAGAGGATTGAAAAATCAAACGCTTAAATTGTATGTCTGTGTACAAAGAATGGAAAATGAAAGATGGCCAAAAAATATATATCAGTGGTCACCCCCTGGAAGAAATAAACATGGAAGACCAAATGGAAGTGGAAAACCTACGTTAGAACTATAATGGATGATAGGAATTTGGAAGAGGGAGATTGGTATGTTAGAGATAAATGGAAACTGAAGACGGCAAACATATACGTGGGGGAAAGCCGAAGAATAAGAAGGATCATGTCACTGGGTTCTACTCAGCCTCTAAAATCAATGAGAACCAGATATATTTCCTTAACTAAAAATGTCCATCACGCAGTGCTGAAAACTCGGGAGATAAATAGTCTCCAATTGTCTAAAGAGGTATCAACCATAATCTCCTACTTTTCAATAGTTCTCTGAGACTTGTCATATGATCGCTTTACGCATTTACAAATATATAACTTGAGGTGATGAGTGCTTTCACCAGATAACTTGATGCCTTTACATACTCACTTCTTTCAAGAGGTTTCGTGATGTTTTATGAAATTTGTCGCGTTAACTTTTATATTAAACTAGATCTAAAACATTATGTTGATCTACCGAAATAACTAACTTATGTAGCGTATAATATTGTAGTCTGAGAACAAATGAATGTCATGTATTAACTTGCAGAGATTTATTTTAAGGAGGAAAATCAATAAGATCGATATTCCAAATAAGTAGATAACCTGGAGTTAATGGACAAAGCAAGCAATAGGCGAAAGAAATTAATAATGCGGAAATTTCCATATTAAAATTAATAGAGGAATCGAAACATCCAACGACCTAATGTATCATGTCTTGGCACCCGTCCACAAGTCCCTATGGAGAAGGAATTTTCTCATGGAATATTAGTCAATAGGAGATCGGTGTCCTTAGGGAAACGCCTAGTTAGTAGATCAAGAATGATTTGAGGGAAGTAGATTATATAATAATAATAATAATAATAATAATAATAATAATAATAATAATAATAATAATAATAATAATAATAATAATAATAATAATAATAGATTTATTTTACCTGGCAGAGTTAAGGTCTTAGAAGCAAAAGTACAAGCTTTGCAGTTTTGAGAAAACAGTTATAAGTTGAAGTTGTATAAAAAATGACAGGTAATTCAAAATGACTATTTAACTCATGCCACAAATGCTAGTCAATGACCAATCACGTTTCAATGAATTTTGCTTTACAACAAATGACATTCGTGTTTCACCTCGCTCTTTATCGATTTCTCTTTATCAGCTCCTGCTTTTGTGATAAAGAAAGCTCCTCCTTTTTAATGTTCTGAAGAGGCCAGAACATTATTTTTCTCCAACAAATACATTGAATATAGCAAATAATGAACAGATTCCTTGATTTTACTGAGTTGTTTACTAAAAAAATAAATGAATATCCCGTGATGTTGATTATGATATATAGTTTGATGTGATTCATTATTATTATCTCCACTTGGGTGCACTCTTACAATACTGTGATCTTATTTGTCAATAAATAATATGATCAAGCTGATTTGTTTTCAAACATCGCCGTTTACAATAAATATATAAATATTTTAAAATAACTATAGTTAAACAACGATTTCTGAGTAAAGAGCTTCATTTTATTCGTTAAATAGTCCTAACAAGTGCCACTCTTGATTTCCAAATTCTCTAGATAAATTCACTCCTCACTTCGTGAAGCGTGAATTTATCGATAACTTGGAAATCATTCGTGGCATTACTTATGATAACTGTGGGTGATGCGTGTTTTCTCCCAGATAACTCGAAAAATACATTAATGCCTTTACGCACTCACATTTTTCAAGAGAAAAAAAATCACTTACACCTCTTTGTTTCTAATCGCCTCAATTAAAAGACATTTTTTAGTGATGGATAATTGATTTTTCTTGGGTTTTCCGTTGTACCGTACATTTAAAGATGGTATTGGCCGTAGCGTAGTGGTTAAGGCACTGAGCTACAAACCGGAGGGTCGAGGGTTCAAGTCCCGTTGGCGTCAGGATTTTTAAACTGGCCCAAACCTCTGGCGGCACTATGACCCTGGGGTCGACTCAGCCTCTAACGGAAATGAGTACCAGACTCTTGTTCTGGGGTGACGGCGGCCGTCACGCAGGGCTGACAACCCGGCTGACATAAAGTGCCGATTGTCTAGAAAAAGTGGGAGCCTTAACCTTCTACTACTACCCCAAGGGCCTCCGGGTCTGTTGTGGGATCACTTTACTTTACAATTGGATATTTACCTGATAGAGGAATGTCTATATATACGTTTCCACGGTATATATTGATATATGAAATACTTCTGATTTCAATCTGTCAAATAATATATTTTAAAATTTAATTTGTAAAAGTATCTTCCATTTTCACATTTAGTGACGTTGCTACGTTACGATACAGTTATTACGTCAACATTAGCAACAAAGGACATTTTTACAACCATTATTTGCACGACAGTGCGTTCTGTCGTACTTACAAGAATGGCGACCATGATTGAATTTTCAGTTTCCTAAATTTCTGGGTTGCCAACCTATAAATAACTGACTGTACTGCAATATTAAAAATTACTTACCGAGAGCGGGAAATAAAACCACTGCCGTTTTGTATAGTACTTCATTGTAGATGTGTAGAAAAAAATATCCAAAAGAAGTGTGAATATACATTGTACCAAACAAATGACTGCATATTAAATGAACTGCGATTTGTTAGAAAAAATATAGAACAAGAAATTCACACTTTCCGCCATTTTATCCCTGATAGGTGTCACGGCCTGTTGTAGTCTGAGCTAAATTATTTTCGGCATTTACTGTATATACATTGGTCAGACTTCTATCGACAGACAGTTGTTTATAATGAACGAAAATATTTCCAACAAAGATGATATTATTGTATTATAGTTATTATTATTATTATTATTATTATTATTATTATTATTATGATAACAACATAGTGCAAACAGTATGTACAAAACAGGTCTGTGAAGTGTTTTACAGAATATCGGAAAATAAAAACCTTGGTATCGCTCGTTTTTTAATCATTTCCGCGCTTCTATAAAAACCACTTCTCATCTCTCCTCGCGTTGTAATTTACTATTGTTAAATTTATCTGTTTTTAATAAAATTATATTTGGGGCGTATGGGAAAAGATCCCATATCCATTTAGATATCAAATTACAAACAAGTTTCCTCATGTCTTAATGTTCGTAAGGACACTTTGTGGGGAATAATATGACAGGTTGCATATAAACTAAAATAAAACTCTAATATACGTAGATGTAAAATTAAAATGTTCCGAAAATATAATAAAAAGTATACCATAAGATAAACATGCCTTATAATAGATCATTAGAATCAGAAAATTACAAGGATTACGGAAAGCATATCTAAATTTTTATTTAAATTAAATTAATCAATAAATAGTCAAAATATAATATATTATTAATATCTCTATAAATGACGTATGTAGAAAAGTAGAAATATATTCAGATAAACATTCCACTACTTCTCTAGAACAAAGGAGTGTTATTAAAATGCTACCTGATTAATGCAGGTAACAGGAGACATTCATCCCCCGTTTAGAAAATATAACAGTCTCTTAATATGACAGTTTACAAAATTGAAAGATGCTGAAAACTGTTATATATTAACAATATCAAAAAGCAATTGACCCAGTTCTTAGAAACTGTAATTAACGATATTAACTAGCAATTCCAAGAAATAAGGATATAAATAAGTACTGTTAAAATTCTACTTGCTAATGCAGGTAACTAAAGACATTCATGCCCCGCTTAGAATAGATAAGTCTCTTAATATGCAAGTTGTAAACACAGTTTATAAAAATGTCAGATAGTCACAGCCATTTTAATAGATAATATTTAATGTACAATTTCCTTCTGAGTTTTTTCATTGTCATCTTAATCACCAGCAACTTTAACTTAGGTAATACATACAAATTCACAGCTCAAAAAATGATATATTAAATAGAACGGGTTTGCTCTAAAAATTTATTGAAATTGTAATATATCCATACGTGGAATTGCTCACCAATCGCCGACGTGGCTACTTTCGCATTAGGTTCCTCTAATGCAGCAGCCCAGTGCACATTGATCCAAAATATCAAAGAACCGGCAAAAATAAATACTTTACCTTTTTGTTAGAGGGAAAAGAGTGAACAGTTTTCTAGAAAAGTAGATGATGTAACAATTTGACAAAGAATTAATCTTTATACTAATTATTAGACCTAATTTTCTGGCCGTTAAATTAAACATTATAAAAAGTGAACTTTTATTAAGTATTTTGGTCAAATTATTAACAATTTTTCTAATAATTATTTTACTGCCACTCATTTCGTATATTTGTGTTAAACAGACTTATGAATTCATACTATTCAACAGAGCCCGAGGGACCGAGAGCCCGACAAACTGAGAACCAGACAGCCCATGAGCCCGAATTCCGCCATGTTTCCGCACGACTTTCTCCCGACTTCCGAATCTTCCGCCTGACTTCCGCCAGACTTCCGCCAGACTTCGTCAAGATTTCCGCCAGACTCCCGCCATACTTCCGGTGATCTTCCGCCACACTTCCGCCAGACTTCGGCCAAACTTCGGCCAGACTTCGGCCACAGATTTCCGACCGACATCCGCCCGATTTCCGCCCGACTTCCGCCAGACTTTGAGACTTCAGACTTTGATATTTCAGACTTTGAGACTTCAGAAATTGAAATGTCAGACTTTGATACTTCAGACTATGACAGTTCAGACTTTGAAACCTTAGACTTTGAGACTTCACACATTGAGATTTTAGAGCTTGATACTTCAGACTTTGAGATTTCAGACTTTCAGACCTCAGACTTTGATACTTCAGAATTTGAGAATTCAGACTTTGAGACTACAGACTTTGAGACTTCAGACTTGGAGACCTCAGACTTTGAGACCTCAGACTTTGATACTTCAGACTTTGATACTTCAGACTTTGATACTTCAGACTTTGATACTTCAGACTTTGAGAATTCAGACTTTGAGACTACAGACTTTGAGACTACAGACTTTGAGACTTCAGACTTTGAGACTACAGACTTTGAGACTACAGACTTTGAGACTTCAGACTTTGAGACCTCAGACTTTGAGACCTCAGACTTTGATACTTCAGACTTTGATACTTCAGACTTTGATACTTCAGACTTTGAGAATTCAGACTTTGAGACTACAGACTTTGAGACTACAGACTTTGAGACTACAGACTTTGAGACTACAGACTTTGAGACTTCAGACTTTGAGACTTCAGACTTTGAGATTTCAGACTTTGAGACTTCAGACTTTGAGACTTCAGACTTTGAGACTTCAGACTTTGAGACTTCAGATTTTGAGACTTCAGACTTTGAGATTTCAGACTTTGAGATTTCAGACTTTGAGACTTCAGACTTGGAGACCTCAGACTTTGAGACCTCATACTTTGATACTTCAGACTTTGATACTTCAGACTTTGATACTTCAGACTTTGAGACTACAGACTTTGAGACTTCAGACTTTGAGATTTCAGACTTTGAGACTTCAGACTTTGAGACTTCAGACTTTGAGACTACAGACTTTGAGACTACAGACTTTGAGACTACAGACTTTGAGACTTCAGACTTTGAGATTTCAGACTTTGAGACTTCAGACTTGGAGACCTCAGACTTTGAGACCTCAGACTTTGATACTTCAGACTTTGATACTTCAGACTTTGAGAATTCAGACTTTGAGACTTCAGACTTTGAGATTTCAGACTTTGAGACTTCATACTTTGAGACTTCAGACTTTGAGACTTCAGACTTTGAGACTACAGACTTTGATACTTCAGACTTTGAGACTACAGACTTTGAGACTTCAGACTTTGAGACTACAGACTTTGAGACTACAGACTTTGAGACTACAGACTTTGAGACTTCAGACTTTGAGACCTCAGACTTTGAGACCTCAGACTTTGATACTTCAGACTTTGATACTTCAGACTTTGATACTTCAGACTTTGATACTTCAGACTTTGAGAATTCAGACTTTGAGACTACAGACTTTGAGACTACAGACTTTGAGACTTCAGACTTTGAGACTTCAGACTTTGAGACTTCAGACTTTGAGATTTCAGACTTTGAGACTACAGACTTTGAGACTTCAGACTTTGAAACTTCAGACTTTGAGATTTCAGACTTTGAGACTTCAGACTTTGAGATGTCTGAGACTTCAGACTTTGAGACCTCAGACTTTGATAATTGAGACTTTGATACTTCATACTTTGAGAATTCAGACTTTGAGACTACAGACTTTGAGACTACAGACTTTGAGACTTCAGACTTTGGGACTTCAGACTTTGAGATTTCAGACTTTGAGACCTCAGACTTTGAGACTTCAGACTTTGAGACCTCAGACTTTGATACTTCAGACTTTGAGACTTCAGACTTTGAGACCTCAGACTTTGAGACTTCAGACTTTGAGACCTCAGACTTTGAGTCTTCAGACTTTGATACTTGAGACTTTGATACTTCATACTTTGAGAATTCAGACTTTGAGATTTCAGACTTTGAGACTTCAGACTTTGAGAATTCAGACTTTGAGATTTCAGACTTTGATACTTCAGAATTTGATACTTCAGACCTTGAGACTTCAGACTTTGAGACTTCAGACTTTGAGACTTCAGACTTTGAGACTTCAGACTTTGAGACTTCAGACTTTGAGACTTCAAATTTTGAGACTTCAGACTTTGATACTTCAGACTTTGAGTCTTGAGACATTGAGACTTGAAACTTTGAGACTTCAGATTTTGAGACTTTCAGGCTTTGCGTCTTTCAGACCTTGAGATTTTTAATCCTTGAGACTTTCAAACCTTGAGACTTTCACACTTTCTGACTTTTACACTTTCACACTATCGGACTTTTAGACTTTCACACTTTCGGACTTTCACACTTTCGGACTTTTAGACTTTGAGATTTCGAGATTCATCAAGACAATGGAGACAAGTAATAATGAGAACAAAAGACTGAACGTTATGGGGAGGATGCATAATGACGAATGGAGATGGAATATAAAACCTGAAGCAAAGGAAGACGTGTAAACATTAAAAATCTCTAAATAAATAAATAATAATAATTTTTTTTCTAAATTACTACGCCTACCTGTGATTAGTTTATGTTTAGATATTTTATCGAAGATTCTCGCAAATACGTGTTTTGTTAAAATAAGTCATTAACTAATATATTGCGTGTAACAACTAAATAAAAGTCCTCGCATCTGTTATGATGAGTCAGATATTCTTATACCATTTATAGTTTTTAATCTTACGCATGTGGATGTATTTGTTAGTAGCCAAAGTGTGATTTCCAGATTGATTTTTCGCATTGTGGATCACAGTGCAATGCTTGTATCTTCGTTTCTCACGCCATCCCCAGAATAAGAATAAATTCGTAGTAGTTTTTTTTTTACCATATCAGGTGTTCAACTATAGCCTACATAACAACATAACAATTTTCTGTTTTGAATCCAGCAAATAAAGAGACTAGTACTCTTAAAAAAAAGAATGAATGGCTTCAAAACCCGACCCTGTCATGACCCACTACCCATGCTTGAAGAGCTTGACCTATGTTTCACGAGGTAACGCATTGTTAAATGTTTTATATACGACATATTTGATATTAATGGTTGTAAATATTTAAATATCAATAAAGGACACACATATCTAGATATTTACGAGTGTTCCACGTATACAATATTACTCAAATTACGACATTTCGAATAAAGTTCAATTCCCGTGCATAATTTAAAACTAAACATAGAAAACCAGAAATTAGATGAATAGTATCAGACATCAAAATGATACGTTTCCAGACATGAGTTCCTTATCAAAAACTTTATCTACTAAGGCCCCCTACACAACCTCCAGAAGTTTGTAATAGGAATTGAATCGCCCTGTGTGTATATATATATATATATATATAGACATACATACATACGGTATGTCACGTGATATATCTTAACAAGCATTTAAAGATGATAAATATAAGCCTTCTGTTGGAAATATGTCGTATATATTCCTAATAGAGGAATCTTGTGTCTTGGCCTATCTATATCGAAACACTTTTGAGTTCGATGTCAGGAATAATATTTTATTGATTTTATTTATGATAGAATGGTTTTTTAATTTCAAATTCAGTGTCGTTGTTTCGTAATGTTAGTCATAATCTCATCATTTCAGGTACCGCTAAACAACAAGGCGCATTTTATACAATACTTTGAATAAATGCATCCGTTTTAATAAAATAATTGTATTGGAACCTATCGAAGAAGCCCCATATCGACTTACATAATAAATTATACCTAGTTTTCTCTTGTTCAAATATTCGTAAACACAACTTTGTCTTAAAAAACTGACATTAGTTATTTTTTAAGATATATGGGAATGTAATATGCATACAATCGAATGAAACTTTTTTAATTGGTGCTCTAACCGATCTTGCTGGATCATTGGTTAACATACTTCGCCTCTGGCTACGAAATTTACGAGATCAAACTTTTCCGTAAAAATCCTGAGTATGTGTTCCTTCGGATGGAAGTAAATAGCTGGTCCCTGTCTAGATTTCTTGCACGTAACGAGAACTTCAAGTTTGTATAAACTCCACTGACATAAATCCAAAGCCTCGATTTTATTTGCGACGCTAACTAACTAAATAACTCACTGGCACTATCGAACCCGTAGGTTCATGCCCGCGCGGATATAAGCTCTCCATATATCCCTATCTTGAGCTAATGCTTTACACTAATTCCCTGTATAATCTACTTCTCTCAAATCATACTTAATGTTATTCTCCCATCTCATTCTTGGTCTATCAACTGGGCGTTTTCCCTCTGCTTTTCCTACAAGAAGCTTCCATGCACGTCTTTCATCCGCCATTTATTCCTTATTGTAATTGTGTTTATTTAAAGGGAGTTTTAACATCCTATTTATTAGACTCTTGAATGTACTTATTTTATGTTGAAAACGATGTCTCGATTTATTGTTTATAGCTAGTGTGTTCTTGTCGGTTTTCGATAAATGCCAATTTCTATTTTGTTGTTGGCGAAGTTTTTTGTTAGCGTTAGGTCCAAATAGTTTATACTGTTGTAGATTTCTGTTTGTTCAGTAAAGATGATTTTGTTATGCATGTTATTTAATTCTTGTGAGATTTCTTTCTCTTTTCTATTTTCACTGTCGTAAATAATTAATACGTCGTCTACATATCTTGTGAATAATTTTATGTTGAATTTATTAATTAGTTCTTTGAGGTGTATATTTTCTAATTCTTGTAAGAATATTTCTGCTAGGATCCCCGAAGTGGGACTTCCCATGGGGATTCCGTTTTCTTGGATGAAGAGTTCGTTGTTGAATTGGAAGTAATTCTGTTGTGTTATTGTTTTTATGATGTTACTTAGTTGGTTTATGTAGTTACTTTCAAGTTTCTTGTCCATTCATTTTTGTTTTATTATATCTATTGTTTCATTTATTGGGATGTTGGTGTATACGTTTTTTATATCAAACGACGTCATTTTTGTCTTTTTGTTCATTTCTAGGTTATGTATTTTTTCTGCTAAGTCGTATGAGTTTTTAAGTGTGAATTGATTATCTAAATGTATGTTCTCTTTTATTTTTTGGGTAATGAATTTAGAAATTTTGTAGTTGGGTGCATTGATGCTATTAACAATTGGTCGCATTGAAAAATAATGTTCTTTATGATTTATCACCCATCATATCATCGGGGTAACGTAACTCCGCCTTCCAGGTGCCCCAACCTAAGAAAGGATTAGAATTCTGCCAATGCCAGGGGAGAAAGCCAGAAATGTCATGAAAGACAACTTGGTGGCATTAGAGAAAAAGAATGTGATGTAAAGAACTTCTCTCTCAGAGCAACAAACAACACCAAACATACCAATATATAATTATATATACGATCTTGGGGTGTTGCTATGTATTTATCAGTTATTATTTATCATCATTATAATCCAAAAAAATTGAATAAAAACAGTCAATATGTTTCAACAACAAAGCTACCAATGTCAAGACTTGATAATGAGAGCTTTGTTATTTAAACGCGTTGATGGTTTTTAAATTTGTGTTTGGTGTTTGTGATTGTAATGATTATATAAGTAACAACTATGACAAATAAACTGTGAATGGATTATATAAATTAATATAACATTAAAATATATGTATATTCTAGGCCTATATACTTCTAAATCGTTCAACCGATCTTCGTGAAAATTTGTATATGCATGTTTTCAGATGCGGCATGTGATTAGCAGTTATCCATTACGTTGTAAAATCGTTAGATTTAGGAGTTCGCCTGAAACTAACATTTTAAAAATCGCTCTAGCGGTCACATTTTTCGATTTTTAACAACGAAACTCAGTATATCCTATTAAAATAACCATGGTAGGTGTTTTAAAAAAATGACCGAAATCCTACAATTAAAAGTTGAGGTTTACTTGAATCCGAAATTAAAAACTGCCTAAATGACTGATCCGATTTTGATTTTTTTGTGTGTTTTTGAGTTGGCCCCTGAATGGTTTAGATTAACAAGTGGACCGGTAGATGGCGCTGCGATATGATTATAGGACTATTTTATGTCAAATATATAGTCATCTGTATTATCGACATATTCCGCGCGAATTAAATGTAACGTCATAATGAATTCTTGGGCCTCAGCAAATGGCAGTGAGGAGTTTACTTGCGAACTTACAATCGTTGGTTCTTTCAAAGTTCTGGCGAAAAAAAAATGAATATGATTTGAAAAAAAAAAATTGCTCTCTCAATTTAAAGACAATTTGGATTAATAATGCCCTCGACTGTCAATAAGGCTGTTACCTACCTTACAGCATGAATAACCATAAAGCGGTTTGATATTTCGTTTAGTTGGGAAGTGTCAATCAAGTGAACTAGAAACCTAGCAAATTAAAGTGCTTTATGTAATATCATGTCGATCTAGTGGTTATGTTCTTTACCTGTAGTTCGAAGGTCGTAGGTTCAAACCCGAACGTGGTCGATGGTTTTTTTAGGGTGGAAAAATCCAAGGGATAGGTCCTCCGGGAGGGACTTTAAGCCGTGGGATCCGAGTCTGAAGATTTTCAGGATCGTAAATGCATTTTGATGTATAATGACATGATTGTCTACATAAATTGGCAAATAATAATTTATATTCCTTTACACACGCATATATATAAAGTCCCATGTATTTTTTATCCATATTTCCTTGTCGCCATCAGCTTACTTTTCACCTTTCTCACTCCTCTTATGTGGATGGCGCTAAACGTGAACTTGATATATGGGAGTATCACCATTATTCTTGGCGACCCCGAAATACGGGTGTGAAGTAATATCAGTGGTTTCCTATCATATATAAATCGCTTGGGAACTAGGAGTCAAATGCCATCGGGATGTAACCAATCTGTCTACCGACTACGACTCTCATAGATTCGACACTAATGTCGGTAATTTTTTACTATTTATAATTTTTTTACCCCTTGTCACCCTCGCCCTCCAAGGAAAAGCTAGCTGTCAAAAGTTCGGTTTAAGTGTCATCGGGGCGTCAAGAATTAACTTAACGACTACAAAGATCATAGTTTCCACAATCTCGGTCCGTTTTTACGTTTTATATTTCTTCCCATCTCGCTCCCTCTTAGGGAAACTATACGTAAAAAGTTAGGCTTAAATTTAATTGGTTTCGACACTAGTATCGGTCGCATGACATTGTTTCTATACGTCATATCTCTATGGGTCTCTCACCCCTCATTAGTACACTTTCCTAAATGTAGGTCATGTCCGAACAGACATTAAAGTATGATTTTTAACAAACTTCAAACTTTTGCATTTCTAATTACTCAAATTTGAAATTTGAAATCTGCTTTGTTTATTCTTCCGTCCATGACTGATCTATTTGATGTATTTTATTATAATAACATGTTTAACATTTCGCCATTAAAAGTTAATTGAATATATTTTAATAAAATACTAAATATATCTAGAAGTAGGTTACGATGCACAAATTGTACATCCGAAATTGGATAAATTTTTGCTTTTAAAATGAAACTTACGCATGTCCAAATATAAAACATGAAAATTACGGAATATCTGTATGTAAATCTGAAAAATAACACGTAGGCAGGTAACGTAACAATGTATAATATTAAAGTCGGACGACAAAATAACAAACATTAAACAGTAGTGTAACTTGATAAAGATAATAATAATATCCTCAACTCGTGTCCAATTTAGGGTCACGATGAGGGATGAAATGAGATGAAGCCCTTATATTTATAGAAGCATGTGAACAAGTGTGCCGGTCGACGCTACGTCACAGAGGCGAAAGAACGAAATGTATGAGATGAGTTGGAGAAATCCTGAATTGAAATTTGTGGGAGGAGAAACGGTAGGAACGTACAAAGATATGATTACTGATGAAAATAGTTATTTTAAAATATGGACACGACAAATAATTACATATCCTAGAGTTTATAAATAAAATAAATAGACGGAAGAAAATAATTGACCTGGAAATTGTCATATAATTAATAATATAGAAAATTAAGAATGGATCGGGATGAAGCACCATAACTTGGCGCGGAGCTATGGAAGGTGCGTTACTTCCATTCGCCACATGGAAAATTCTTCCTATGCAATTTTGCCCAGTTTGGGACCGATGCACAATCAGCATTAAGAGAACTCTAAAATATAGCGGCTCCTGATTGAGGAAACTAGCTATAAACAGTGTAGGATCGGCACATGTTACCCACATACTGTCTAGATTAACGATTTCTTTGAAAAACATATAAAATGCGCCTACGTGGTTAAACAGTTGCAGACCTCTCGTGCCAAGAATATTTTGTTATGGGTTAAAGAACGGAGAAGTTTAATAAAAACAGTATAACACAATTTCAAGTGAAATGATATAAAATAGAATATTAATAATTTGAGTGTAAAATTTGATATCAATTAACATGCCTTATATACACATCACGATATATCATAATAACGAGCATTAAACTATGATAAATGACAAATTTGAAAATGTATTTAATATTCACCTGATAGAGGAATTGTTGTCTGTAAATCTCAGCTACACAGGTTAAACAGTTTTGAATCAAATCTGCAAAATATTAATATTTTATTAATACCATTTAAAAAACAGTAATTTTCTATTTCATATTCAATCACGTTGCTTGGTAACGTTACGGTTATTATGTCATCATTCATGTTGTCGCTATGCAACAAGGCGCATTCTGTCCAAATTGTTAATGAAATCAATCTCCTTTTAATAAATGTGTTAGTTGTGCTTAGGGGAAAAAATCTAATTATACATTTAAATGGTTATTATATATAGTTTTGATGCGGTGGACTAGTGGTTATGCTGCTTGCCTCTGGTTACGAGGGGCCCGGGTTTGAACCCGGCCGGGGTCGATGGATTTTTTAGAACGGAAAATTGCAAGGAGCAATTCCTCCGGGTGGGACTTTAAGCTGTGGGTCCCGAGTCTGAGGACTTTTCAAGCTCGTGAATGATCCTTAAGCCTGAATAAAGAGGCCACTAAGCAAAATGTACCGACCTCAACATCCTAATAATACCTTAGTTTATGATGATCTAGCAGAAGATTTCCGGGCTGTTGACCGTGGTCTTGAGGGTTCTAGTTCCCCAAAGTTTCGCCAGAGACTGCGTCCGGCATCCTCAAGGGTTGTCTTGAGAGTCTCAAGATAATTCCCCAACGTTTCGCCAGAGACTGTGTCCGGCATCGTCAAGGGTTGTCTTGAGAGTCTCAAGACAATTCCCCAACGTTTCATCAGAGATTGCGTCCGGCATCCTCAAGTGTTGTCTTGAGAGTCTCAAGACAATTTCCCAACGTTTTGCCAGAGACTGCGTCCGGCATCCTCAAGGGTTTTCTTGAGAGGGGAACTACAAGCCTCACGACCACGGCCAACAGCCCGGAAATCTTCTGCAAGATCTTCATAGTAACTCCGGCCGTGAAAGCCTAAGTCAATATAATACCCTAGTTGCCTGTTAGATATCTCATTGGGTTGGTGTGTTGACATCTATGAACAAATAAGGAACTAAAAATTAACTTGGACCAGTAACTCCTTACAAAGGAGAGGCTGTGACTCAACAATAGGCTACGCCATTGTAATAAATTATGCATAGTTTTCTTCGTTTAAATATTCATTATGGCAAATTTAACTTTTAAAAAATTGGCATTCTTGTAATATTACACAAATTGACAAAAGACATGAAATATGCATATAATTAGAGCACAAGGTATTCTCATCTCTCTCGTCCTCCCTTCATAGGTGCTGCAATCGATACTGGTGGAATATTGGTTAACATTCTTGCTTCCGGATTTAAAAATTCAAGGGTTAAAGCACGGCCAGTTAGTATGAATTTTGAGGGTAAAAATTCCTTACACTAGGTTCCTTCGGAAGCGAACTAAATGATTTGGTTCCCTGTCTTGATTTACGGCACGTAAAAGAACCTCAAGCTCGAAAACGAGACTTTTGAGCATTTTTGGCCCTCTATCGCTCAGATTTGAATTGCACTACTTAAATATTTGCTTTTAAGAAGTACTTTTATCGTAAAGTAGAAATAATGTAACACTGATTTAATGATGTGGCCTTCTCAACTATGTTTTTCCCCTACTATACACATTATTTGTCTTTCTTTTGTAGGAAATTTTACGGAGACTGGCCTAATAATCAACCCCCAACTTGGAGGATAAGTAAGTACTTGTTTAAGATTTTCTCCTGTAGAAATGACACCTGCTAACATGTTTGTTCTACCAGTTAATCTCTTTTCCACCATTTCTGATATTGGAAAGACAAACTTAAACTCTGCCATGAATAATTATTGCTTCATTGTGTGGTTCTCGTCCAAAGTTTGTTTGTCCAGGAAGGGGGGTGCTGTTAATAGCTATGTTACTTCTGGTCTTGAAGAACAGAAATCCCCCACCACTATCAAGGTCATTCAGTCTCAAGGGGGCCAAATATTTGGTAATTATACAAAAACGTTGCATGGACAAGATAAGAATCCGTTCATTTGAACTACCTAGTGAAATATGTATAACATTCATTGTAACGAACCATTGTCACTATTTGTGTAGTTTCTGTCATTTTCAGTATGGCGCGAAGAGGTTTAGTATATTTTAGTTTCACTTAATACCGTAATCTGAGGCGACTACGGACACGCGGGGCGGCTTCGGCCAATACTCTGTGCTGCGGTTTGAAATGCGATCTGTGCTACAATAATTTGTTGAGCACGCAACAACGCAAGTAAATTAATTAATTACACAGCTGGATTTGATTTTTTTAATATTTTGAAAAACAATACCGCAGTCTGAAAGAACAAATTAGCGATTGTTATTTCCAGCTATCTTCACAATTTCTACAGTTGACGTTAAAATCTCTGTGTGCAAGTATATACGTTACTTCAGCTATTGGTGAGTACTAAAATAAAACCACTTGTATTTCGTCTACGTTTACCCTACATCACTTCCAAAGAAACGTGTAATATTATGCGAGTTATATTACATTTTTCTTATTTTCAGTAAATTGTGCGGCGTCTTCGGATATGGTTCGAACATACAAAAAAAATTGTTGGAGGGCGTTCATATCAACATTATAGCACTAATAATTTAGAAAAAGCGATACGTGCAACATCGTCGAGTAGAATGTCGATAAGACAAGATGCCCTGCACTACCCAGTACCAAAGAGTACAATCTCCGACACGTTAAAGAACAAACATCCGGGCCATCATGGGGCCAAAAATGTTTAACAACTGAAGAGGAAAATAATCTTGCTCATGGACTTATTAAATATGCAGAATGGGGTTTCCCATTTAAAGTTTCAGATATTCAACTCACCGTTCAGGGATATCTAAAAAGAAGTGGTAGAGTTGAGTAGCGGTTACAAAATTAATTGTCCGAGAACCCAATGGTGCAAGCTTTTTCTTCGTCATCACCCTCGGCTTACACACAGATTTGGGTAAAATATTAAAAGGGTTCGCGCTGCTGTTGACTGCGAGTTACAGAATAATTATTACTTTGACAATATAGAAAAAGAATGCAAGGAATGCCACAGTCGAACATAATAAACTATAACGAGACGAACTTCACGGACGACCCCGGCAAATCTACGGTCATTGTGAAGAGAGAATGCAGAACTCGTAAAATGCACATTGAAGGTAAGCACATCTGTTATGTTTGCGGCTGCCTTATATTGTATATAAAGCCACTTATATTTATCCAACATGGATTGAAAATGGTCCAGATGGAGTCAGATATAATTCTACCAAGTCCGGATGTTTTGATATGAAAGCCTATGAGGACTGATTTTCCAGTTTGTGTGTGCCATACCTACAGCGTTTGCAAGGTCCAAAAGTCTTAATAGGAGACAGTCTTTCCAGCCATGTGTCACATCACGTCATAAAGGAATGTGAAGAACTCGACGTCAAGTTTATACTCCTCACGCACCTCACCCAACCACAGGACATTGCATTCTTCCACCCCCTTAACGTGTCATGGCGTAAATGTCTTGATGGATTGAAAAAGAGAAATCGTGGATGCCTTCCTAAGTCAGAATTCCCTGGACATCTGAAGAATGCCATAGAAGAAATCAGCATGTCCTCAGAACAAAACATCTGTTCTGGATTTCTTGGTGCTGGCATTGTACCGTGTGATCGACAACAAATTCTAAAGAGAATTCCCAATGTAAATCCAACAGCAGAAGACGGACACGAGCAAGAAAGATGTTGCACCGATTCATTCGTCGAGATGCTACGTGACACTCGAGTTGCTCCTCCTATCACATCACCTTTAAGACTTTTTTGAGAAAAATCTATGAACATCCTCCACTCTTTGGAATTATAGTTTATGTTATAGCATTTTAAGACAGCAGGGATGCCTTGGCAATACACTAAATTTTCTTCTTCAGCAAAAAAAAAAAAAAAAAAAATAATAGGAAAAGACAAGTTCCTTCTCGCGATGCCTGTAACATGAAAAATATGCACTCTCAGTCAATACTTTCTTTACTTTTAACCAAAAGCCTAATAGTTATGCTGATTCTTTAGGCAAATTTAAATCACTCACTAAATCATTAAGCTCGCTTTGATTAAAGCATCTATCATGATCAGAATTATATGGTTCATCATCGACAGGAGATTCAGTTACAGTGCAACTGGATGCAGACGCCAATATATCTGATTCACAGTGTAAGGGGACAGGAATATCAGGACCATGAAGTTCAGGCTGAATGGCAGAGGGAATGTTAGGATATACAACATCTTTCTTTTATTTAGAATTATATCCTGCTATCTTAACTGTGCAAAAATAGCAATCGTCTTCAGGATTTGTTGGTTCCCTGCAAATCATAGAGATACCAAAGGGCAATAACTTATTTTTTTCCATTTTCCAAATCTCAACTCTGCAACAAAATTACAACACACTTTGTAGGGGCACTGCGATTTATCCTGGTCTCCTAACTTATTACTAAATTATTGAAAGTAAGTTTTCTTTACAAAAGCAGTTATATACTTAGTTTTACTAACGTATATGACCCACTTGAGTAGCAAAATAGATTATTATCATTTGCATACAGAACCACACATTTTTGTACGTACGTAGGGCGGATATAGATAGTGTATTTTAATAAATATAATCATAATTTAAAATATTAACATAATAATAGTTATATTATTTCACATTTTAAGTAATAAAGTTGAAATTATAAACTTTTCAGCCTTTCTAACAAACAGCAAGAACACTGTAATATTACTACAGTACGTTCATTACGAAAAATATATAAAACATAAAAATTTTCAATTGTAAAAAATTCTGACGTGTACGTGAAAACAGATTTCATTTTTGCAATCAGTGTGAAATTTGTGATTCAGAAATGCTCATTTATTTAAAAAAACAAAATCCATGCAGAACAGTGTTATTAATTATGACATAACACTGTTTGAACGGGTTGGTTTGTTTAAACTTTTCTCCCGTATGAGAGTCGCCTTTTCTACGGCTAAAGTGTTCCTCCTATCTCTTGATCACTCTTCCACCATTTCTAACGCTGAAAAGTCAACATTTCTCGTCCAACATTGATGCTATTTGATATTCTGTTCTGAATTCCTTCTTTGTGTGGTTTCTCGCCAAGATTTTCCAATAAAGGGTGAGTTAACAATAACTATGTAACTGTACAATTGCTAGTTTAGTTTACTTTTCCCCCACCGGCATCGTTATGGAATTCTTGTTGGGTGCAAATGTTTCTTATGAACTAACTAACTCACTACATAACAGTGTTTCGCATACATATAACTGTGAGAATAATCATGTCAGGGCCTATATATTTTAAATTAAAGATATTTTTTTGTGAAGTTAGAGATTGCAAGAGTCCTTGTGATGATAATAGCATGCATTTACAGAATTTAGCCTATATTAGTTTCTTTCTTCGCATCATTCCTGTTTTTAATTATTGTTCCTATATATTTGAGTTCAGCCATTTGTTCAAAATTACAAACATTTTTATTAACTGTCCATTTTATAATGTATTTCTAGTATGATCACATATTTTAGGTCTAGTTGTTGTACTGAGGCAGTAGGCTATGAACTGTAACAGTATTTTGTTTTTAATGTGTTTCTTCTGTTTTTAATTCTGATTTCTTCTCTTTATAATCTTTGTTTTCTATATGTACATTTTGGCTCCATTAAGACTGGGGAATGTGAGGTTGTATATTTTATCTCACATGTGGATATAGAGCGAGGTGGCTCAAGCGGTAAGTTTTGGGATACATATTTGATAGGTCCAGAATTCAAACCCCAGTACCGAACAACTTGAATGAGGGTTTTTCTGGTTTTGTCCTCGATCCTCAACCCAAACTCTGGTTTGTAATGTCATTAAAAGTGCCTATTTTATCGTGTTCACCATTTCATAATATAATTAGGTCTACATACAATGAAATAAATAGACGCACATGACCTGTACTTATTTCGAGCTAAGTTCCAGTTGTATACTATAAAAAACTTGTTTACGTTATTACTACGCCGACTCGGTGTATTGAGGGAACTGTGATGCTACTTTCACTCGCCATATGAATTAATTATGCACGGAACTGTCATCGATAGAAACATTGTTTTTATGCAACATCGTATTTTACTGGACTGGATTCAAAGTACGTAAGATAGTACCAATAATTTGGAACTTCCATTTCTTATTTATTTGTGACAAAAAAATTATGTATGAACTTACCTAATCAGACATTTAGACCTAAGCTTTTTCCATGATGTCGATAGATCTCTTTTATATACAATTCAATTACGAGCAGAATAGGGTACATCCGTATAATTTGGGCCGACATGTAATTTGGGCTTTGTAAATGTTGATATTTCGAAGTTTGTTCACCACTTGATTGTAAAGGGATTAGCAAGGCTATTAGCAGTACTTCACCACCTGAAACTTGTTTTGTTGTATCCCTCAAGGTTTCGAGGCAACGAAGAAAATATTATATTGTCCATTTTCACTAAACGTTTTCAGTTCAAAGTGAAAGAGCTTTTGGAAGCTAGTGGTTAAGTCAAGTGTGTGTATTTTTAGTTAAACTGCTGCATATATTTCAAGGTACGATTTGTTAATATTTCAGAATCGTATTTACTATAAGTTTTATGATACATATTATTTTAATTAAATGATACATGATGTGTCTAGAGCTCGTACTGTGGATCTGAGATAGAGCATTAAATTTGTAGTTAGGCCTATATATATTGTTAAGAACTAAAATTATTAGCCTATGGTTATACTACTACTTCTACTACTACTACTACTACTACTACTACTACTAATAATAATAATAATAATAATAATAATAATAATGATAATAATCATCATAATAGTAATAATCGTAATAATAGTAATAATAATAATCTTTCTGGTATCTTGTAAGCCCATGTTTCCCTTAACAGAAATTTAGGCGCTCTCTCCTACAGGGAAGAATTTGAACCTTACTAATTTAGTTACAATTGTTTTCATATAGATGTCACTTGAATGGTCCATGGTCAGCGTTCCGCCTCATACTGACATCTAGGAAACCAAGGTAGTAGGACGGGAAAATTCGGTAAATTTTGCTTAGAGGCCTTTTCATTCAGGCTTAAGGATTTTTTACCAGCCTGAAAATCTTCAAACTCGGGACGCACGGCAAGTCCCTCCAGGAGGACTTACTCCTTGGATTTTTCCATCCTACAAAATTCATCGACCCCGGCCATAATAATAATTATTATATAGGCCTAATTATAATATTATAATCATAATAATAATAATTATTAATCAAATTATTTCTGCTATAATAATTAACATAACTATATTCATTTTATTTTGTTTATTCTCATTTTTAAAATTACTTTACTACCAACTAAGTTACTGGCTCTATAGAACGGGTGGGTTCATGGCCGCTTCGACATAAGGTTATTTTACTACTTATTATTTCTACAACTTCTAACATTATTACATATACTTACTTACTTACTTACTCACTGGCACTATCGAACCCGTAGGTTCATGGCCGCACGGACATAAGCTCTCCATACATCCCTATCCTGAGCTAATGCTTTCCAATCATTCCCTGTATTATCTACTTCCCTCAAATCATAGTTAATGTTATTCTCCCACCTCATTCTTGGTCTACCAACTGGGCGATTTCCCTCTGGCTTTCCTACAAGAAGCTTCCATGCAAGTCTCCCATTCCCCATACGTGCAACATGTCCTGCCCATCGCAGTCTACGAGACTTAACTGTTCTTATTATATCTGGCTTCCTATAAAGACCATGTAGTTCACTGTTATGTAGTCTTCTCCATTCACCTGCCTGTTCATCTCTCTTTGGTCCAAAAATTTTCCTAAGTACTTTATTCTCAAATACTTGTAATCTCCTTTCCTCTCTTAAAGTAAGAGTCCATGTTTCGCACCCATATAATATAACTGGTAGAATAATAGTTTTATATATTCTCAATTTAACGTTTTTTGAAAGGAGTTGGGACATCAAGAGTCTCTGCAATGCATAATAGCATGCATTTCCAAAATTGAGCCTATGTTTAATTTCTTTGTGCATCTCATTCCAACTTGTGAATATTGTTCCTAGGTATTTGAATTCAGCCACTTCCTCAAAATTTCCCCTCATTTGTCATTAGCTGTTCACTTCCATTATATACTGAATTTCTACGTGTGACCATATATTTAGTTTTACTGATATTTATTTCCAGTCCTAATTTCTTAGTGTTACTCAATAGTGTGTGCGTGTTGGCCTTTAGTATCTCCTCGCTATCGGCCAGTAGTACTACATCATCAGCATAAACTAACAGCTTATTAATACCATTGAGTTGTAAGCCTTCCTCATTCTCTAAAGATTTAATGGCATGCTCTAGTACACAATATATTAAATAGTAGAGGAGATAGTGAATCTCCTTGCTTCAACCCATTTGGGTTTCAAAAGTGTCCGAAAACTGTTTGTCTACACGCACCCTACTCTTTGTGCCACTTAGACACATTCGTATAAGTCTAACTAACTTTTTAGGAATTCCAAACTCCAGCAGGATACTATATAACTTCTCCCTCTTAATTGAATCATATGCTTTTTTGAAGTCTACATATAGTTGATGTACAGTACCATTATATTCCCATTTCTTTTCTAAAATCTGTCTTATACTAAAAATCTGATCTGTTGTAGACCTGTTTCTTCTAACTGCACATTGATGTATCTCCTAGAATGTCATCAATATAGGGAGTAAGTCTGCTTACTAATATATTTGTTAGAATTTTTGTACGAAGTTGAAAGTAATGAGATGCCCCTGTAGTTTGTTGCAATCTGTTTTATCTCCTTTCTTATAAATTGGTATGATAATTGATTCCTTCCATTCATCTGGAAGAGCTTCTTTTTCCCAAATCTTACTAAGCAAACAGCGTATCTGGTCCATCAATTTTTTCTCCCCCTGATTTTATCAGTTCTGCTGGGATCTCATCTGAACCTGATGCTTTATACATCTTCAATTTTTCAATCGCCATTTCAACCTCTAATGCACTTGGCTCTGCGACTAGCATTTCTGCTGTCTGTAAATTATCCTCCTCAATGTCCTGTTCTGTATGTACATTTAATAGCTGATTAAAGTAACTTTTTCATCTATTTATATACTCCTTGAATCTGCAATCATATCCCCATTTTCATTCCGAATTATGTTTGTTCTAGCCTGAAACATCTTTCTTTCTCTATACTAGTTCCCTGATATAATTCTCTAATGTTCCTTTTTTTTGCATTCATTTCAAGATGAATTATCTTCTCTCTCAAATATTCCCTCTTTTTACTCTTTAGTAACTTGGTGGTTTCCCGTCTAACACTACCCAATTGCTCTAAATTTACCTCATTTGGCTCGTGTAACCATGTCATTTTTGCTAGCTTTCTTTTCTTTACAATGTCGACACATTCCTCATCAAACCATTTCTTGTTTTGCCTCTTTTTTAAACAAAACCAATGCTTGCTGATGCTGACAATTTAATAGTATCTCTTATAGTCTCCCATTCTTTATTTATATCAGTTTTCTTCTTCGTTTGCCACATTGTCATCTGAAGATTCCAGTACTTCAAATCTATTAGCAATTTTGATTTGGTATTCTTGTCGCATTTCATCATTTTTCAAGTTTTTTAATTCATATTTTACAGAATCATCATTAGCGTTCGTTCCTCTCATAAGCGATAGCCGTTGTCTGATTTTCACTCTGACCAGATGATGATCCGAATTGCAGTCTGTCCCTCTAACTGATCTAACATCAATGATGCTACTGTGCCAGCGTTTATCCACTAATACATGATCTATCTGGTTCCAAGTTTCTTCTCCATCTGGGGACGTCCAGGTGTACTTATGAATATCCTTATGCGTGAAATGTTGTGCTCTTAACAATGAGATTCTTCTTGATGTGGCAAATGTGACTAATCTAACGCCATTGTCGTTACTATCTTCATGAAGACTGAATTTGCCTATTGTTGGTTTGAATATATCTTCCCGCCCCACTTTTGCATTAAAATCTCCTAAGACAATTTTCATATGATATCGTGAAAGCTATCAAATACAGCATTCTAATTCTTCATAGAACTCATCTCATCCTTGATCTTGTCATCTTTATCTTCTGTGGGGGCATGTACATTTACAATTATAAAATCATGTCGTTTACCCTTTAGAATTATGTATGATATCCTAATCACTAACAAACTTAATATCTCGGATAGCGGATAGGATCCTCCTTCTGACTAAAAAACCCGTTCCAAATGCAGGTCTTTCTGCAACCCCGTAGTATAACGCAAAGCTTCCTGATTCCTGACTACCTTCTCCTGGCCACCTAACGCCCTGTAAAGCGACTATATCCAAGGGCGATTTATCCAATTCCCGCGTTAATATCTCTAGTGCCCCGCTATTGTATAAAGTCCTAACATTCCATGTTCCTAGGAACATGTCCCTGTGTTTGAGCCTTTGGCATGGGTTCCCCTGAAGTAGTCCCCGCCCGGAGAACCGAATGGGGGACTATTTGACCTCCGGAAAATTTTACCCCAGATGAACCTATGTCCGCATTTCTTGACGGTTGTATTTTTACGGTGAAAGATCGTCACTCTTTCGACCAAGGTACTTTTTTTGTCTGGCTTATCACCTTCGACCAGTCCGGCATGGGTAACCCTATCGGCAGCAATGCTACCGCCGGCATAGCTGTCAGGATCATTTAAGCACGCAAGCCACTCCACCACGACAAGGTAAAGATACCATGGAGGGCAACATTATTACGTATAGTATTATAAAATGTTTATAATGTTTAGTGCACGTTAATAATCTCTTATGATTATTTTAATTAATGAGTTAATTTTGTGTTCGACAATAAGTTAGTTCAAATGCGGCCAACTGTTAATGATATTATTATTATTATTATTATTATTATTATTATTATTAATTTATATTATTATTGGTTATATAATTTATTATATTTTCGACTTCCAATTCTTTTAATGTATTTCTTTGATGATCCGACCTTGTGAATCCAAGAAGTGATCTCAAAAATCACATTTGTTCATTATTTATCTATGTTTATTTATTTCTTGTGTTTCGATACTTGTTTTTTTATGTTTGCCGTCTTGTTTTCAGAAAAACAATTGAGGGCAGACTGTACTACAGATTTGGATAGAATGTGCTATAACGTATTCTCTCACTTATATTAATAAAATAAATCACTTAAAACGTAATACGAGTAATTATATTTGCATGAACAACCTATAAGACATCGGCCCAAATTACACGATTCCCCGGCCCAAATTACACGCCCTCGGCCTAAATTACACGAAATCATTATTTATGTAAACATAATTTTTAAACAATATCTGGAAATTATTATAAGACGCAGTTATCATAAAAGCAATCAGTACTGTGTAATATTTATCATTTATAAAATGTATAATTTTCTAAAACGAATTAAAGGCGCTACTCGAATTTTAAGTTAAGTGGTCCAAAATACATGACCCTCCCATATATGTTCCCTGCTGACTCACCTGTAAATTCTGTTATTTTCACCAAATTCTCAAAGGCTAATGTGGGATATTTCTCACTAACGCTTTGAAAATATTCAAAATAATTTGATTTTCTCCGAAATTTCTAGCGCTTTCCTTTCCAATATTATAGAAATCCCTGAGAAGCTGCACATTTGAAACAGTTGAAATTGCAACGTATTCTGCATTGCGGACGCGTAGGAATAAAACCATGCATATTTTGCATATTAAAATTATAAATATGTATTTTATGAGACTCCTATATAACATATGTAGACATGTGATAGGTATTGCATATTTATATTTTCCTTATTCAAATTGTTTCAAACATAAAATCGTAATTCGACCAATGAAAATGCAGTCATACATCTGCTCTGTTTACATCACAACCGGAACTTGGCTCGGAATTTATATAGTTGTTAAATGTAGATCTCTCATGACAAATTAAATAATGTTGAATACAAACCTTTACAGTTAAAAAATTATAAGGAAATGCGTGTTCTGTGTTAATGTAGTGTATAAATAGAATTATGTATGTATTTTGACCAGCCCTTGTAAAGAAAAGAAAGCAAGCAAAAATGAAATGGTTACACTAGACAAATGTGGTAAATTTGGATCAACTGGGTAGTGTTAGACGGGAAACCACACGGTTACTAAATAATAAAATGAGGGAATATTCGGGAGAGATGATTAATGATATTAAAATTAATGCCAAAAATATTTACATTAGAGAATTATATCAGGGAATTAGGATAGAGAAGAAAGGGTTTCAGGCTAGAACAAACATAATTGGGAATGAAAATGGGGATATGATTGCAGATTCCAGGAGTATATTAAATAGATGGAAAAGTTACTTTAATCAACTATTAAATGTACATACAGAACAGGATATTGAAGAGGATAATTTAGACAACAAAAATGCAAATCTTACAACCAAGTGCATTAGAGGTTAAACTGGTGATAGAAAAATTGAAGCTGTATAAAGCATCAGGTTCAGATGGATCCCCAGCAGAACTGATAAAATCAGGGGGAGAAAAATTGATGGACAAGATACGGCAGTTGCTTAATATGATTTGGGATAAAGAAGCTCTTCCAGATGAATGGAAAACATTAATTATCGTACCAATTTATAAGAAAGGAGATAAAACTGATTGCAACAACTACATGGGCATCTCATTACTTTCAACTTCGTACAAAATTCTAACAAATATATTAGTAAGCAGACTTACTCCCTATATTGATGACATTCTATCAGATCATCAACGTGCATTTAGAAAAAAACAGGTCTACAACAGATCAGGTTTTTAGCCTAAGACAGATTTTAGAAAATAAATGGGAAATATAATGGTACTGTACATCAACTATATGTAGACTTCAAAAAAAGCATACGATTCAATTAAGAGGGAGAAGTTATATAGTATCCTGCTAGAGTTCGTAATATCTAAAAGGTTATTTAGACTTATACGAATTTGTCTGTATGGTACAATGAGTAGGGTGTGTGTGTAGGCAAACATTTTTCGGGTACTTTTGAAATCCACTACGGTTTGAAGCAAGGAGATGCACTACATCCTCTACTATTTAATATTGTACTAGAGCATGCCATCAAATCTCTAGAGAATGAGGAAGGCTTACAACTCAATGATATTAATAAGCTGTCAGTTTATGCTGATGATGTAGTACTATTGGGCGATAGCGTGGAGATACTAAAGGCCAACACGCACACACTACTGAGTATAACTAAGAAATTGGGGCTGGAAGTAATTATCAATAAAACTAAATATATGGTTACACGTAGAAATTTATTATATAATGGAAATGGACAGCTAATAACAAATGAAGGAAATTTTGAGGAAGTGGCTGAATTCAAATACCTAGGAACAATAATCACAAATAGGAATGAGATTCACAAAGGAATTAAACACAGGCTCATTTCTGGAAATGTGTGCTATGATGCAGTACAGGGACTGTGTTACTGTCCCAACTCCTTTCAAAAAACGTCAACGTGGAAATCTAGATAAAACTATTATCTAAATCAGTTATATTATATGGTGGCGAAACATGGACTCTTAGCTAAGGGTTAAGGGAGGAAAGGAGATTACAAGTATTTGAGAATAAAGTTCTTAGGAACATTTTTGGACCAAAGAGAGTTGAACAGACAGGTGAATGGAGAAGACTGAATAACAGTGAATTACATGGTCTTTATAAGAAGCCAGATATAATGAGATCAGTTAAGTCTGGTCGACTGCGATGGGCAGGACATGTGGCACGTATGGGGAATGAAAGGCGTGCATGGAAGCTTCTAGTAGGAAACCAGAGGGAAAACGCCCAGTTGGTAGACCTAGAATGAGGTTGGAGAATAACATTAACTATGATTTGAGGGAAGTAGATTATACCGGGATGATTGGAAAGCGTTAGCTCTGGATAGGGATGTATGTAGAGGTTACGTCCGCGCGGTCATGAACCTACGGTTTTGATAGTGCCAGTGAGTTAGTTAGTTACTTGGTGATCAGCCCTATTGACTACTGGTCAGAGGTTCTGACTGCAGTTCATGAGGCCTCGGGTTGGATTCCCGGTCAGAGCATGGACGTTTTTCCAATGGTCGCCCATAGTGTGGATTTGAGCTGTGTATAGGTTTAAGGACTCTCCTGGTGCTTCATTATTATTAATCACTCATCATGTCATCGGGGAAACGTAAGTCCGTCTTCCAGGCGCCCCTTCTTAACCCTTTGCTTATGATCTAAATATCCAAAATGTATTTTATTGAAGTCGAGAAAGTGCGAGAAAGCTAAGATCTGTATAATAAAAAAGTAAACTCAAAAAAATTAGGATGCAACTAGAATAATTGGAGTCCAATTCAAATTCAGACGTCATTGGACTGAAACAGAAGTCTCTCTATTTTATTTTATTTTTGGTGTTTTAGGAAGTTTTACAGCTGTAAGTATATGTTACGGCATTCATGGCTCATTTCCTTTTCCAAGATGTATTCAGAAATGTTATGTCCCTTAAAATTTAATAACCTAAGCCAGTATTGCAACTGCTAATCTCGAAAGCTGAGACGGCTATGATAATCACTAGCCAATCAGAACGGACCCGTTGAAATAAAGAATGCCTTTTCTAAGTGTATACAAAAATTGTATATTTTAAAAAATAATCAACTTTTTCTTTGGTAAGCAAATGATTGGCCATAACAGGCGCATTAAGTCTCGTCTTTCGACGCGAATTGGTTAATATAAGTGGGCTACAGTGGTACTATTTATCTTAAAAGTCTTATATCTACCATGACAGGCGAGAATGAGATAAAATGTCGTAAAGACTAACTGCTGGCATTTGTAAAAAAAAGAGCACTAAATGATTAATAATTTATAGACATGTTTGTGAAAAAATGACGTATGTAACTGCAATCAATATTAATTTATCTGCGTTGAATATTATAAGGAGGAGAGGATTTCTTGTCAAACGTTATTTTCCCCCGTGTACAGAACTTGCTGAAACCGGGTCTAGCAACTCTGTAGAAACAGCTGTAGCATTCACTATCATGTCTCGTGAGGATTCTATTTTAATTCATTTTTTCAAACAATCGATATTACTAATGAAGTATAAATCGACATAAAGAACTCGTATAAAATGTTATAACTAAAAATTGTTATCAATTTATTAGATATGACGGGAATTGTGCTCCTCTTGATACAAATCAGAAATTTCTCAGAATGTTACAGCATGTTTAATAAAGACTGTAGAGTTTCTTTATAAAGTTAGTAAATAATTAATTTTCAAGAGTCGGGTGTGAAGAAGTGTTAAAAATAACCTGTTAATAATAAAGTTTTTTCTATACTGTTAATTTTATTATTATAATTATTATTATTATTATTATTACTATTATTATTAATAATATCAATATCACAGATAGGAATATATTATACAGGGCTCTTCAGAAAGAAGGAACAGAATTCAAACATTTATTTCTTCCAAACTACAAACAATAGAAACACAATTCCAACGTTACTGGAAAGTGAAAAGTTCAAATTTCAGTATTTTATGTATCGAATTTAGCACAATGTGTTTACACGACAAATATGGAAACGGTGGCTCATATCTTGCAACACACGAAACAGCTGGTCTCTAGTTATCGTATTGACAGCTTCAACAAAACCGATGTCCCAGAATTTCAAGAATGTCAGGCATTTTGGGGTGGGATAAAAACACGGTCTTTTACGTAACCCCACAGATAAAAATCAAACAGGATTAGGTCGGGTGACCTGGGATGCCACCGGTAATGAAGTTGATATTCTGCTCCTCTTCCAATCCAACTTTCTGTTGTGTCGCCATTTGAATACAATCAACATGACAAGCAACAAACATTTTTCTTTTCAGGAGCGATGGAATTGTGTTTCTATTTTTTTGTAGTTTGGAAGAAATAAATGTTTGAAGTCTGTTTCTGCATTCTGTATAGCCCTGTATAATGATATAATAAACAGCAATAGACAGTTAATAACAAATGAGGGAAATTTTGAGAAAATGGTTCAATTCAAATAATTACCTTGGAACAAAAAAACCGCAACAAGCAGCCAGCTTTGATGCGTAGAGGAAGAAGAAGAATAAGGAACAATAATTACAAATAGGAATGAGATGCACAAATAAATTAAACAAGGGTTAATCCAGGAAATGTATTCTATTATATATTACAGGGACTCAGGTCGTTCCAACTTCTCTAAAACAAGGTTAAACTGAAAATATATAAAACTGTTATTCTCCCAGTTATATTACATGGATGCGATACGTGGACTCTTATTTTAAGGGAGGAGAATAGAATAGGAGTATCAGTATTTGAGAATAAAATTTCAAGGAACATTTTTGGATCAAAGACAGATGAACAGACAGGTGAAAATAGAAAACTTTATACCAGTGATGATCTTTATAGGAAAGCAGAAGAATGAAGTCTCGCAGATTGCGATGAGCAGGATTTGTGGCACGAGTGAGGAATGAAAGAGGGGAATGAGGGATTCTTGTAGGGTAACCAGAGCAATAACGTCCGGTTTGTAGGCCAAGAATGAGGTCAGTGAATGATTGTAAAACATTAGCTCAGCTGAGGGATGTGTGGAGAACGTATCTCCGCGCGACCACAGGTTCGATTGTCCCAGTAAGTTATTAAGATATTACTATTATTAATATTATTATTATTATTATTGTTATTATTATTATTACTAAAATTAGTCACACATTGCAATATTTTACTAATACCACCAGGTTGTCTTGCCATTCCTGGTTTGATCACCAAAATTGGCGGAATTGAAACCCACTTCATAGGTTGGGGCACTTTCTAGGTGGAGTTTAGGTTACCCCGATTTTATGATAATTGATGAATATTGTATAATAGAAATGGATAGTTAATGACAAATGAAGAACATTTTGAATAAAGTTACTGAGTTCAAATACTTCATGGAACCATTATTGGGATTTGGAATGAGATGCACAAAGAATTGAACATAGACTCAATTCTGGAAATGCGTGCTATTATGTATTACAGAGACTTTCGTCCACTCAACTTCTTATGAAAATATAAACTCAAAATATGTATAAAACTGATATTATCCTAGTTATACTATATGGATGCGAAACCTGGATCTAACTTTAAGGGGAAGAAAATATTACGGGTACTGGTATTTGATAATACAGTTCTTAGGAAGATTTTTGGACAAAAGAGAAATAATAAGTGTGGGGATTGTAGAAAACTAAGTTACAGTTGAGCTGCATTATCTTTATGCGGAGCCAGATATAACAAGAAAATTACGTCTCGTAGACTGCGATGGGCAGGACATGTAGGAAGATTTGCAGAAGGTCATACAAATTCATTATAGGAAAAACAGAGAATAAATACCAGTAGGTAAGTCAGAAATGAGGTGGGAGAAACATTAAGTTAAAATTTTGTTAATTTGGCATTGAGTGGAAGTTCTTAGGAATTGTTTTTTTACCAAAGAGAGATGAACCGAAAGTCGAATGGAGAAGACAAAGATAGCAGTGAACTACGTGATCTTTATAGGCAGCCAGATGTAATAAGAACAGTTAAGTCTCGAAGATTGCGATGGGCAGGACATTTGTGAAGAATGAGGAATGAAAGACGTGCGTGGAAGCTTCTTTATAGGAAAACCAGATGAATAACGCCCAGTTGGTACATTAAGAATGAGGTGGGAGAATAACATTAACCATGATTTGAAGGAAGTGGATTATACAGCGGTTGATTGGAAAACATTAGCTCTGATTAGGGATGTATGGAGAGCTTTTTTCAGCGCGGATATGAAGCTACTAGTTCGATAAAGGCAATTAGTTTTTCCTTCGTATTACGATTGTATTTTGTTACTTTCGCATTTTCTTCTGCTAATTCCAATCTCTTCTTACTTCTCGTTATGCCATCCATTCAATGTGTTTGCGGGCTTCCTCTTCTTCTGTTTTCAGCATTCCATACCAAATTAATTTTCTGAATTACATTAATCTTGTCTGAAATCCCGTGATTGTCCCAACATCCAATGTTCATTAACTGCTGTACTGTATTCGAGCTAAGTTCCAGTTGTGCTGTAAACAAACTTGCTTAAAATATTACTCCGCCGATCCCATGCATTGGGGTAACCGTGGTGTTAATTTACCCGCCAATTGACTGAATTGTGTATGGAGTGGCAATGATAGAAACAATTTTCTTGGGTTATATCTTATAACTAGGGGAAATAATCGTGAATACAAGACAAGATGATACCAATAATTAGTAACTTCCATTTCTTATTTATTTATGACAAGATTTATATATGGGCCGACCTAACCAGACGTTTACACTTCTTCCATGATGTGGGTAGACGTCCTATATTTATAATTTCATTAGGTCTACAAGCAGATACATGTTAAATGCTTTCAGGAGTTAGACAAGGGTGCAGTCTATCGCCCGCACTTGTTAATATATATATATTGACGACATTATGAAACAATGGATTTTTATAACAGACGGAGGCCTTACACTGAAAAATAACACAAGTGTTAATAACTTAATTTTCGCCGATGATTTAGTCTTACTGCACTAAGATGAAGATATGTTACAATTGGCTCCTTACAAACTAACTGCAACATGTAGCCATTATATTTTAAAATGTCAGTAAGTAAAACAAAAGTAATGATATTTTGCGGAAGAATCACTCTTCGTGCAAAAATAATAATTGGGGACGAAATTATTGAACAAGTGTCCCACTTTAATTATATAGGATGTGACAGAACATTGAATAGCAAAGCTCATAAACAAACATAATTAAAATTTTACAGGAAAATGGCACTCCCTGTCTTTTTGTATGGGAGTGAATCTTGGATTATCACTACGAAACAAGGAAGTGAAATTCAAACAGCCGAAATGAAATTTTTAAGAAAAGTAAAAGGATGAACTTGAATGGACCAGATAAGTAACGAGGATATCCGTGAAGAACTGAAAACTACTCCATAAAACAAAAGATACATAACAACAAGAATCAGTGGAAAGAACATGTACAAAGAATGGAAGAAAGTTGATTACCAAATAAAATCTTAATTTTTTTCCGAGAGGAAGAAGAGATGTTGGACGTCCTCGGAAAAGATGGTCTTAGATCTATTAGTGAAGATGGAACAGGCAACTAATGCCTAAACTAGGAAGTGAAGAAGAATGCTTTCTTACCTGTAAATTCTCCCTCTACAGGGGATAAATTCAACCACTCTAAATTAGTTGCACTTGTTTTCGGATATATGTCATATTGGCCCATGGTCAATGTTCGACCTCATACTGACGTCTAGGAAACCAAGGTAGTACTAGGAAGGGAACATTCGGTAAATTTTGCTTAGAAGTAATTTATTCAGGCTTAAGTATCTTTTATGAGCCTGAAAATCTTCAGACTCTGATCCCACGGCTTAAAGTCTCCCCAGAGGAATTACTCTTTGAATTGTTTCTTCCTAAACAGTTCATAGACCCCGTCCGGGTTTGAACCCGCTGTCCACGGGACCAGAGGCAAGTAGCATAATAGCCACTAGTCCACCGCGGTCAATAATTATTTAATCTAATTAAAATTATTATAGGTCCTATGTTTTAAGATTCTCCCACATAACTTGAATGTGCTAGTTAGACCTACCACATTTATCATTTTTATTTTATTCATTTCGAGTGTTAGAAAGCGAAACACATTTTGTTTAAAGAAGGATTATAGTCGGGTTTTAGGTTTTGATTAGGTGTCCAAGGGTATGGGTTCATGGACAATTGTGCTCCGGACTAGTTGAGTTCAGGTTTCGGTAGAACAATGGACTTAACTCTCGGGAATCCGTAAGAAAGGATGTTCACTAGGGGAAAAACAGTAGGCCCAGTGTGCTGTCTTGTAATTGATCGATGCACTTTTATTGTCACTTGTTGTTTACATTTGTCGTATTAGACGACGATTTGACGAGAAGGCTCTTGGTGAATCAGGACTAATAATGTTTATATCACTCAACGACGCGCTGAAACTTATACGAAAGCGGTGTGCCTTAATTTATTTCGTTTATCGACAGCGATGTGCCCTGCACTGGCACACCCGCTAGTCGCTACTGACCACCCAGCTGATGAACTGTACTAACAGAACTGACACTAATTTTCGCTAAATAAAAAAATATTTATTAATTCTGAGTGGGCCGGCATTAGTCCCTTCCACCAAAAGTCTTAGCGTCTCACAAACAGTTTATATGTTATACTAATTCTGGTTGGTAAATTATATCTAAAGGGCGTTATCGTGGGTGTTAAACTTAGAAGTTTGTGGCCTCGTCCCCCCCTTTAAATTAGTTGCCTCATAATATAATATAAAATTTTCAGGGAGTTTTCTTTAAGAGCGCGGCTATCGACAGTCGGCATCTACCTTAGGCCGCAAAGAAGGCACCCGCTGTTAGCTACATGTACTAGTTAAAATTGGTTTGAGGATAACTCTTTCCATAAGTTACCTAGGAAAATCCAATTGCTTGTTTGTGACTTCCCAGCCTTTTGTAAGAAGTTTTTGGGCTTAGCATTGTTATAACATGTTAATAATAGTGCAGTCTTGGAAATCCTCTTAACAAAAGAAACTGCAGACTTTTTCCCCATTGTATAAGGACTTACGGATCCATTGTAAGATGTTTACTAATTTCGTTCGCTACAATAGCAAGGGTCCAGGTCTATGACTGGCGCTAATTGCTTGGTACTAGTGTTTTGTTTATTGCTTATTAAATTATTTTGTGGTACGTTATATCATTTTAATTTTGTTACTATTGAATTCCTGTTTTCATTACAATTCATTTGAATATAAATATGCCCTACTTCTGATAATAATTTCGGGTTCATAAATTATTCACCCTTGATGAAAGTACTTATTTATTTAAAATAAGAGGCTGAGCGAATGACTTGCCACAAATTGCCCGCTTTTTATTTAAGTAATTCTGAGGATTTGAAATTAATTAAATGAGAAGCACTCTCGTTTTTTTTTGTTACATAGTAAATTATATTTTTTTTTTCTTTGGCTCCAAGCCTACCTGTTTTGTTGTGGAGTGGGTGGTTGACTTACATATTTGAAGTCTCATGACAAAGAACAATACGTCATCAATGTTTGTAAACATACTCTTTTACCGAAATGTGTCATTCATACCTGGTGTTGACAAAGAAGTTTATCTATCATATGAAATCTCCTGCGCTGAAATAACATTCATAAACATAATACATACAATACATATACAATACAATAACTTCAAATTAGTGTCTGAAAATCACTGTCTTTACTATGTGTATTATTTTCTTCCATTAATATAACACTACGCGGTGTTGTTAACGACAGCACTTATATTTGATTATAGAAATCTCACGGCACTTTTTTTTTTTTTCCACTTTACTTTTCATGTTGTCACACGCGCAATATCGGCACTGTTTGGTGAAATACTTTCTTACCCTAATTTTATTTACAATATGTGTACATGCCATAGATCGGTACTGTAGCCAGTCATTTATTATTTTTTTATATACTTCGATTATGGATTTGATTTTGACTTAAGAAAAAATCGATTAGATAATATAAAATATATTAGTGGTGGATCTGTGCACCTAATAAATTGTGTTAATTATTATTATTATTAACTGTATCTTATTTTCATATTCTCGTGACATACAATGTCTAAAATATTGGTTTGACAAGGGAATAATAAAATCATTAATTATTTCCCCATTTAATTAGGTATAAGTATATTTTACAATTATTTATTTATATAAGGGATTTACTTTGAAGCAATCAGTGTTTTTAAACTACCGACTCGTCTAGAAGTCGTTATTCACATTTTCAATATCATTTACGTATCTTGTGTCATATTATTCGACATTGATAGGCGCCTCGCCATCATATGGAATATTATTAATATTCACGACTTATTATTTATTCATTTAAGTATGGAATAATTATCCTCGTTACTGCGTTTTATCATTTCCTTTGACATCATAAGTATTAGATTTAAATCAAGCATAATTAATTCGATCATTTACCAGTCGAACAACATTTATACCATCGCGCGTAAAAAATAAAATATATCTCGAATACAAAGTTTTACACATGTCAGCATCGCTGTCCCCGCAGCGTGATGACCATTTCATCAAACATTATATCATCATTAGTAGAATGACATCCATTGTCAGCAGCGCTTACCTGTCAGCGTTGATGACCTCCATCACGAAGTATTTATCATCATAATTAATCAATATTTCTCATTAGAATAAGCAATATCGGGTCTCCATGCCCGCAAATATTACTTCAATAACGCGTCGTACACGCATAAGTAAGGTGACTTCTCGAGTCGCCATATCATAATAATCAAACCTTGTATATATTAATAAACGATTTTACGCGCTTCATCGCTTTTATTCTGTCTTTCGACTTTCAATTGAAACTGCATAATGCTTAAATACGTTGTTGCATATACTTAATGCCATTAGTTATAATCATCGTTGTCCTTAACGAGGATCCTTTTAATAAAATAAGTAAATGAATATATTCAATGAACTTTGATACTTGGCGTTGGCCCATCTCATTATCGTTTTATTGATCAAGATTTCAAGTTTATTTAAGATATAGTTAATCATTCTAATATTGAAAATATGTAGCGTTCTCAACTCGATCGCGTCGGCAATGCTACCTTTACATATAAAATTTGATTTAAATTCAAGATATTTAAATATATCCCTTGTTTATTGTTATCGTATACGGCGTTTAATTGTTTCCATTCAATATTTATTGTTCACAGATCCACTTGGTCCGAACTTTTAATGAAATATATTTTCTTTCCCAGTACATTTATCGTGAGACAGTATTATGTGTTATATGCCCACTGTGATGCATATATATTTATATTAATAATTGCATATATGTCTTAAAGTGACTTTAATTATCTTCTTTATCAAATTACTATCTATCAAATCTTAACATAAGAAATTAGATCATAGGAACTGTCATAAACGTGTGCCCGCCACTCGTTTTTTTAGGCGTTATAATGGCTTTGTTTAATATATTTAATTAATATTAGTTTTCTTAATTCATTATCTTACAACGTTCATGCAAGAAACTAACATTATCTACCCACATTCTATATCATTTTACATTATTCCCTTATTTGCTACTTAATGATTTGTATTTTTATTGTTATATAATAATGTCTCCGATTCCCTTTTGATATGTCCTGGGTTCGATCCCGATGACTGTCTGCATGTATTTGATCAGTTATTGAGTCTGTCTTTCGTTGATTTCATCTTCGAGCTCGTGCAAAATTACTAGGCTCTTATCAAAATTATCTACATTATTAAATCTCGTTTTTAACTCTATACTGTAAGTTCTGGGAACTATACCGTAATTTTCTACAATTCTAACTTTATTATTTATTATTTCGATCTGAGATTCCCGGGTTACGACCGACTCAACATCTAGATCGTTCATGATCAACATGCTTGCAAGAATACCTTTTGCAATCACTTTGATCGACGGCTTGTCTCTGCCATGTAGTGTTATGTACCAAGGATTGTCTGTTTCCCTGTCTACAAGGTACTTTAAATATTCATTCTTTACTTTGGAGTTAATTTTTCCCTTGTATCTAGTACACCGTTCGTCTACCTGTATATTATTCAATTTGTTTTCGGTTTTAATGTACTTGTCACTCGTACAAGCTTTCATTGTTACTTCAGACATTCCTTGCTTCATAATTACATCAGATTTTTCACATATTATGTTATCATTCGTACTCTCACTCAGAGACCCTGATGCATTGTTATTCAGTTCTATCCCACTTATATTTTCTTCCTCTATTTTACTATCTTCATCTTTTCTCTCAATTAATATTTCTCCCTTTTCTAACTCACTCTTGTTATTTTCACAGATATCGTTTGTGTTTTCGGAGGTGGCCTCGAACTCACTCTCCTTGCTCTCTTTAATTTCTGGTTCCTTATCCTGTTTCCCTGATTCTGAAAAAATTTCAAAGTATCGTTCTCTTTCAACCCTATGTTTTTCATATAATTTCTCATTTTCTAATCTAGCTATTTCATTTTCCTGTTTCAACCTAGCTATGTTTTCATCTAATTGTTTTATTCGTAATCTACGTTCTTGTTTTTTCCTGTTCGTAAAATTGTTTATTTTTCATATCTTATTTCTGCTATTAACTTTATAATTGTGTTGAAATCGTCTGGGTTTAGATTTCCCTCCATTTTATTTATTTTTGATTCCTTTCCCTTGTTTATTTCTACTTTGACTCCTATTATATCCACTATCCTTTTCCTTATTAATTCTATTTTTATTCTATTCACTTTTTTTACTTTCCTTCCATTCTACATCCATCTTTTCGTAGATATACACACTTTTCAATTCGACACATTACATATCTTCTTTATCAATACATTTTAAAATAAATTTATTTTCACTGATACCTTTCGATGTCTTCTATTATTCCTTACTGTCCTCGTTGAGGTCCTGTGGTTGCCATCTTTTCCCCCTGGTCTTCTTCCTCACGTTCGTAGGATATTCACTACTGGAACACGCCTATCCACTCTTCGTTTGACGGTTGCTCAGCAGTTCCTCGAAGCGCCTCACTTGGGCCGCCATGTAAAGAAGGATTATAGTCGGGTTTTAGGTTTTGATTAGGTGTCCAAGGGTATGGGTTCATGGACAATTGTGCTCCGGACTAGTTGAGTTCAGGTTTCGGTAGAACAATGGACTTAACTCTCGGGAATCCGTAAGAAAGGATGTTCACTAGGGGAAAAACAGTAGGCCCAGTGTGCTGTCTTGTAATTGATCGATGCACTTTTATTGTCACTTGTTGTTTACATTTGTCGTATTAGACGACGATTTGACGAGAAGGCTCTTGGTGAATCAGGACTAATAATGTTTTATATCACTCAACGACGCGCCTGAAAACTTATACGAAAGCGGTGTGCCTTAATTTATTTCGTTTATCGACAGCGATGTGCCCTGCACTGGCACACCCGCTAGTCGCTACTGACCACCCAGCTGACGAACTGTACTAACAGAACTGACACTAATTTTCGCTAAAAAAAATATTTATTAATTCTGAGTGGGCCGGCATTAGTCCCTTCCACCAAAAGTCTTAGCGTCTCACAAACAGTTTATATGTTATACTAATTCTGGTTGGTAAATTATATCTAAAGGGCGTTATCGTGGGTGTTAAACTTAGGCCGGTATTCTTGAAACCAACTCTCCTCTCGAAGTGAGTGACATGTGAGTGGCTCCGCCTTACTATGACGTCGAGAGTATTCTTGAAACCAACTCTCGCTCAAAACTCTCGTTTTGGCCACGCCTTACTCACTTTTAAATGTCAAATTCTTAAGTCGGCAGTATACCTGTCTTTCGCTTTGTTCTGCTCCACAGTAGAAATGGCGGAACTCCAAAAGTGAATAATCTTTTGGGTTTGGAGGCACAGAAGTTAATAGAAGATGTGGAAATTGAACAAAATCTACGGGATCAAGCGAATCGCCGTCGCCGCCTGTACTTTCAGGATATTCCCCGATATACAGGTAAGTCATGTAATATATGCTGTATGATTCATTATATTTTAACTTTTTCAATATGCATCGTGAGACTTCTTAAAATCTAGTGTTGTTTATTACAAACGTGTATGGAAATACTATATAAACCGATTACAAATAATTCATGTAGAGAAATAAAATATCACTCTCGTGTATAATCATTAACATGATCGTTTTTTTGTTTGTATATTACACGCAAAAAAGTGAAATTTTTATTAACTCCGGTCACATAACGAACAAAATTGGATAATAATTAGTAATTCAATAGTACGATATATATGTGTATGTATATATATAATATAAGGAAAATGCAAATAATGAAACATCTTCATTCAAACTACTGTAGTAGAAATTAATAAAACAATATTTCTATTAATTTTTTAATACTTAACATTATTATTATTTAATTTAAAGAAATTAACTTCATTTCGTGTGTTTTTGTTGGGACAAGTTAGTATACGCATGATTAGTTTATTGAATAATATGCAAGCAATTTATTTTGTTAGGTTAGGAAGAGTGTAATGGGTGTATGTCAGTTTCTCATAAACTGTTTGGGAATTTATTAAGAAGGTTAGTTATTTCGATTTCACATTTATATCCTGCCACCTGGTGAAGGTTACATTAAACATTCGCGCATGTGCAGTGCGATTCTGTAGAACTTATTCATTGAATAGATGAGAGTCAAATACTAAAGTTTACCCATAATTTGCTTCACTCTTTAAATTATGCACATGAAAGATTATCTGATAATGCTTAATTTAATTTTATGCTAAATTCCTCGATTCAGGAACAAATACTTAATCAAGGTGTGGCCAGACAAATATTAAATTTATTATGGCATAAATATTGTGTCATACCAATTGTGAATTTATTCAATTTGTTTATTAATTCTATTCACAGGAAGTATGCAGCTGTAGTGGCAGACCTCCCTGGCATCAGCCAAAGTACTGTGTCACCTGTCATCAGAAAAGTATCCACCTCTGTTGCAGAATTGAAACTACAATTTATAACATTCCCTAATGGAGATGAGGTTCGTCATCTCCATTATGAATTTCATAGAATTGCTTGTTTCCGTGGTGTAGTTGGATTCATCGATGGCACACATATAAAAATAAGGAATCCTGGAGGAGAATATCCCGAAATCTTCAGAAATAGCTTGGGCGTATTCTCCTTCAACTGTCAGGTATGTACAAAAACTAGTTAAGCAAGTATTTTGTGTGTTATTATTATTATTTTATTTCACTCCCTCTCTCCAAGCGCAACAGGCCTAGAAGGCCCTTATGCTCTTTAATTGACATCATTAGAGTTGTAATTCAAAACTGATAATGAAAGATCCAACTAATTTTTTTTAGAAGCTTTATTTTTAGAGTTCAGGTTCTTCTACGTGTCGTAAATCTACGACATGTGATCCATGGCTTCAGTTGCCTTGATCAGTATTGTAAGAAAATTGAAATAAAGCCATTAGTTGCACTGTCTTAAATATATAGCACATAAAAGCAGAACTCCAAGCAGCATCTGTGAACCATTTTAGGTGAATACTTGATTTATGATGCTTTTTACCTAAATAATTTGTGCCAAGTAGGAGATTTTGTAGACCAATATCAGTGAGAAACATTTTGAAAATGTATTGTGTTAATATTGTTCTAGATTACTACCTCATACCATTTATCCCATAACATAACATAGATTTTTGCATAAATAACAAATAAAATATAACCATATTTTAATTTTTTTCATGTTTTTATTAAATTTACACTTTCCAAACCTTAATTTTTCTTCCTTAATTAATCTAGGTTGGAAAGTGTTAATTTAATAAAAACTTCAAAGTATGAAGCTTTACCGTTCAAAAGTAATGTATAAATTCTCAATAAAAGTACTTCTGAATAAAAGATTCCAATTGGCATGTTGGTATTGATGGTCTTCGGACGAACGAGAATTGTATAAGTAGAAAGAAATGTTGACATTCTTATCGGTGCTCAGATGGTGTAATTGGTATTGTACTAATGTACAGAATCAGAGATCCAGGGTTCAAGTCACAATTCAAGCATTATTTTTTCTTTCTTTATTAAGGTACAAGTAAATTTACAGAAAAACTGCACTTAAACTAGCATGAAATATTTTCAAAGTCCTATAGAATAACAGTGTGCATGCGCCAGAGTTTGAGAGCCACCAATAACCCACAATCGAACCATATTGATTATCATCCTCGATTACAATCCATCGCTATGAAATTTAAATGACCAATATTTGCAATAAATCCCCAAATCTATGTTAAAAAGATATATTAATAATATTAAAATTACCAAACGTTTATTAAAAATGGGTGTACACTTACTTATCGCTCCCTAATGCTGATCCAACCAGCGATAACCCAAAACAGCAATAGAAAAATTATAGACTAAGTAATATACTCTGTGGAGAAAATAGCAGTTAGCATCACAATATTTCTAACAGTGTCATAAAATTGTGATTTGCACATTTAAATAAATACTTCGAAACTGTCTAATAATGTTATAAAAATTGTTTGAAAAAGTTTAAAATATTAGGAAATACAAAATAAGTGCTATAGTTTACAATAATATAACTGAAAAATCAAGCGCTAGTAAAAGTGCAGTTGAGCCAAATTTACTTCCAATAAAACAATTGACGAAACCATCACAATTTTAACGCAATGACAAAACTGAAGTGCTTGTAATGGCTATGAATAAAAAATTAATAGTTTTTCGTTAGGAACGGCATAGTTTATAGTAAGAATTTTGAATATGAAAAATTGAATATGAAAATATATATATATATATATATATATATAATCAATTGAGTTGGTGTTTACTTGATGAAAATCCATATTAATTAATTAAATAAAAATAAAACTTAGTTTCATTCAATTTTCATATTTATTAAGATATAATTCAGTGACAGCTGTTTCGGTACATGTCTGAAGAAGGTACAGTGTACCGAAACAGCTGTCACTGAATTATATCTTAATAAATATGAAAATCGAATATAAACTAAGTTTTACTTTTATTTAATTAATATATATATATATATATATATATTTATTGCATTGAGAGTAGCTTTTTATATCTTGGATTTTTTTTTAATTTTCAGGCCATTGTGAACTTCACTATGGAATTCATAAACATCGTTACAGGCTGGCCAGGATCTGCACACGACAGTCGTATGTTCAAAAGTAGCATGATCTGTGGCCAATTTGAAGAAGGAGAAGTGTCTGGCATTCTCCTGGAAGACAGTGGGTATGCGTGCCATCATATTTTAATGACACCTCTCCTCAACCCACAAACACGAGCTGATTTCAATTATAACTCAAACTTGAAATGACGACGACTGTTATAGTTGCAACAACTGTGTTACACAATATAGCGAGGAGGGCAAACGATGCCGAAATAGAGGATCTGCCACCAATAATGCTATTCCAGTTGTGAATGATGTTTATGATTTGCCAAATGGATTGACAGCCAGAAGGGCTCTAATAGATGTCCACTTTTAATAATAAGTAAGGTGAATACCGAGTCATCCTTCCTCATAACTGGTGTTCTATTTGAAGTAGTTTTGATATTTCACGTATACCATCGTCAGCTTTTCCAGACTGTTGAAATTTAAGTTGTCAGCTCTGGACATCGAGGGAACGACAATGTTAATTTCAACATTCTGGAAAAGCTGACGATGGTATACTTTATATACAGACACTAGTTCAAATAGAACACAACAAGTTATGAGGTAGAATAACTCCGGATTTACCTTATTTGTTATTAAGAAGGACCTAATAGAGTTACTTACTTCCCATTGTATTTTTACTTGTAATTTTAGGATTGTGATTGGACAAAATTATATGAACACTTTCTTTTCACTACACTATCATGTATTGTGCATTTTTTTTGTCTTCTATACTTCCTCTGCTGTAAGGCTGTGAACATATTTGTGTTGTGTATATAGACCATTATGTGTTAAAAATGCAGATTTCCTCGTCTAAATTGTTGGTGCATCTGTAACACTATATCATTTTGTCTAATCTTAAATTTTATTTGTTCTAATATGTAATTTAAATAGGGCCCTATTCCATGTGACATATCAGCTATAAACTTTGTAATTGTCCTTTAAGTCACTAACACTATCATTTATTGGATAACATAAGTTAAAATGCGTGCACATTTATTCACATTTCTGGTATAGCCAATTGTGAACATGTTTATTTAATTCAGTTTGTTTGTTTTATGTCCCGCACCATAGCTGAATGGTTAAGGCAAGATGCTTTGTCAGAGAGTTACCGGACTTGCGCTGGTTCGGGTCTCCATGGGGGAAAACATTTTTTCTTGTGATTTTGGCCAGTATTGGGCCATTGCTCACTCAGCATCATGAGGCATTTGGGTAGCTACAATAAGTAGCGGCTCCAAGTTCAGAAAATCAGCTATAATGACTGGGGGACCTGACATGCTGACCAATCCTACACTGGGTGAATGATCTTCTATCTCTGTGATCAACTCATGTGGAAGTGAGTCCAACAGCCAGCTAGTAGGCCAAGAGCCTTCTAGGCCTTTCAAGCCATGGGTTTTTTTATTATTTTATATTCCGTTAAGTGAGTCAAATAAGTTATTACATGTTACCTCATAAAACTCCGTGATCTTCACAGGACTGGTTTCTGAAGCTATTGCTTGTATCATCAGCCAAGATTCCATTAACTCTATAGTCTGAGTTCTGGTTGACGATAGAGGAAATAACTTCAGAAACCGGTCCTGTGAGAATCACCCAGTTTTATGAGGTGAGATGTAATAATTTGACTTACTTAATTTATTTGCCTGATAATGTAAATTCCCATCATAAAATTTCATTAAAGTAATTTAGATTTGATTAAGTAGGTAGATCCTTGGCAAGCTTTATTGTTTTGTTATCTTGTTTTCCGTAAGTTGGGTATGGAAACTTAAAAGCCTTATGATCCATCCATCCATAGTAATTCTGCCCAAGGGTAGGTATTTCACTGCAATCATAGCATTTTCATGCTATGATTTGCTAGGTAATTATAGGTGTGGTAGCTTCCCGTTGCTTTCTTTCCACATCGGTGAAGGATGATGATGATGACCGGATGATATTTGGGGACTGTTGGTCCCTAAGCTTCCTGACATTTGTCTTACAGGTGAGGAAACCCCAAAAAAACCTCTCCCCGGAGCTTGTCCCGACCAGGAATTGGACCCACTGCATGACAAGGCAGCACGCTACCTCGAGACCACAGTGGTGGACACGATGAGGTATTATATTCTAAAAAATGTGTAAATAGTAATGTTTCACAATAATATATAAGGTATTAGTGTTACAAATTTGTGTGTTTATGTACATTGATAGCTGTGTAATGTTCGTGTATGTAAATCCATATTGATTCTTGTATATAAATGTTATGAGTAATTATGAATGCTGATAATAATAAAAAGCAATGTTTTCAAATGAAACATATTTTGTATTTATTTCAGGTGTCATACATATTAATTCCACAATAAAATATAAGTATGGACTGTTCTTTAATTTCATTTTCCTGCATTGTCCAAGTACTAGAATTCACTTCTGTTTCTTTTATCATGACATACAAAACTCATGTCCACCAAAAACAGATGTTTATTTCCAATATGCAGTTCCCTAAGATTCATCCAAATATCCTCCCATCTAAACCTTCCTAATGGTATTTTCTCAATAAAATAAATACATTTGTCGCTATAAGTTTTATAAGTTTGTTATGGGATTGATCATGTAGATTGAGTAGACAGTAGAAGAAATTTTTACTGGATTAAGTTCGTTGAGGAAAAGGTTCAGTGGAGGGCTTTAGTGAATGTGCCATTTATCTTATGTATTTCATAAAGCCCTAGAGCTTGCAATATAAGTAGTAAAACCAATTAGCTATTCAAGGGGACATATTTGAAAAAATCATGTTGACGTGAGGATGAGGTAAAACAGTAAACTGAAATGATGTTTCATGCAATGACTACATATTTTAAAGATGGTTGTTTATATAAATGCCCTTATAGGACTGTAGGGCAAAGTAAGTGGGCATATATATAATACATATAATGTTTCATTTTTTGTTTTGATATAAATTTTAGAATAACACTGATAGAGTATCAAAGTTTATAAATTATGACTATAGTCTTGTATCAGGAGAAGCATTAATGACCATAAGGAGAAGAGACAATACTAATAATTTACATAACATGGTGATTAAAGATTTGTGGTGAATTACAGCAATAATTAATACATAGTTACTTAACAGTGTTTCTATAAACGGAAAAACTGCACTTAAACTAGCGTGGAATATTTTCAAAGTCCAATAGAACAACAGTGCGCATATGTCAGGTTTTATATAGCCAGCGATAACCCACAATCTAACCACATATCGACATATCATCCTCGATTACTATATGTCGCTGTGAAATTTAAATTACTAATATTTGCAATATTAAGAGAAAATAACATCATAATATTGTCTACCAGTGTCATAATATTGTGATTTGCATATTTAAATAAATACTTCAAAATTGCCTAATAATGTTATAAAAATTGTTTGAAAAAGTTTAAAGCATTAAATAATGTTAGTTAATACAGAAGAAGAGTTTACGACAATATAAATGAAAAATCAAGCGCTAGTAGAAGTGCAGTTGAGCCCTATACCATATGTATATTTTTTACCATAATCTCAACCTTGAGGTTATGGAAAATAAAATGCACCATCAAAAATTGATTAATAACTTTGTATTTATTTGATGTATTTACATAACGTGGTGATGGTAATTTCTTACCATGTTCTTAAAATATTATCTTCATAGTGTAATTTTGATAATGGTTTTCTATTAACAATTACAACAATAAATTAATACATAGTTACCTATCAATGATTTTATAAACCATAATAATAAATTATTATTTTGCTACAATTTCGACTTTTAAGGTTAGGCCTACAAAATTATTAGCACCTATAGTATTACCTGTTATGCATAAAGGTATACCTATTATCCATAAAGATAACATAATAAAATAAAATAGACCATCTCAAATGGATCACTAATACTGTTTTTAATTTGATATAAAATAGATCACGTATATTATATTAATTTGGTTTGTTGATATCCCATAACGTACATATAACGTACGCTTTTCTCCATCACAATACACATGTATAAAATATAAAAGCTGTGGAATGTTACAATTTGACCTTTTATACTTTTCTTACTATATTTATCAATAATATAAGCCTATTCAGATAACTAATTTTATAAGGGATAACTGGGCAATATATATTTTTTACTTTCATTGTTGGACATTTCTATATGTAGGATATCCTAATTTTGCCATGAATACGTTTTGATTACACACATATATTGTATGTTTAACCTCAATCAGATTCTATTTCCTCATTTTTGTAATAAGTTTAATTTATTTTAGGCAAACAATCACATTCCCATAACCTATACAATTGCAGACGATTTTTAAAAGACGCCATATTTCACAATATCATATGGATTATTTCTCTATGCACTTTTAAAAACATTGCCAACATACGCATTTTTCCATCTCGCCTGAGATAGAGATAAGATCGGATAAGATGGTTTCAAGAAAACCATCTCTCACTCTCGTGGTCAGACTCAACTTACGAAAGTGAGTGAGGTGGGGGAGAGGAGAGTTGGTTTCAAGAATACCGGCCTTAGAAGTTTGTGGCCTCGTCCCCCCTTTAAATTAGTTGCCTCATAATATAATATAAAATTTTCAGGGAGTTTTCTTTAAGAGCGCGGCTATCGACAGTCGGCATCTACCTTAGGCCGCAAAGAAGGCACCCGCTGTTAGCTACATGTACTAGTTAAAATTGGTTTGAGGATAACTCTTTCCATAAGTTACCTAGGAAAATCCAATTGCTTGTTTGTGACTTCCCAGCCTTTTGTAAGAAGTTTTTGGGCTTAGCATTGTTATAACATGTTAATAATAGTGCTGTCTTGGAAATCCTCTTAACAAAAGAAACTGCAGACTTTTTCCCCATTGTATAAGGACTTACGGATCCATTGTAAGATGTTTACTAATTTCGTTCGCTACAATAGCAAGGGTTCAAGTCTATGACTGGCGCTAATTGCTTGGTACTAGTGTTTTGTTTATTGCTTATTAAATTATTTTGTGGTACGTTATATCATTTTAATTTTGTTACTATTGAATTCCTGTTTTCATTACAATTCATTTGAATATAAATATGCCCTACTTCTGATAATAATTTCGAGTTCATAAATTATTCACCCTTGATGAAAGTACTTATTTATTTAAAATAAGAGGCTGAGCGAATGACTTGCCACATGTTACACTTTTAAATGTAATCAGTTCGACCGACGATGACGCAATCCATACATCAGGTTTGTTTACATTACTCGTTGGCCTACAACTGAATCTTTGCTCGGATTGATTCTGTCCTACTTTATTCTTTTTTGGTGTTATAGGAGTAGGCCTATAATTTTATATCTCTAGAACAGGGAGTTGGCCCATTGCTAAAATGTCGAAACTGGAGGACCAGGTAACGTGTTATCGTGTTTGTCTTCTTCTGGCATTTAGACAATCAACCCTGAGTTATAAGGCAGCAGCTGCTAGTTTTGGTTCTCTTCGGGTAAAAACAACAATAATAATACAATAATGGTAAATATTAAATTGAATACCAATAATTATTTATATCCAGGTTTATAATGTAAATATATATGTGTGTAGATCTAACCAAAATTATGCAGTATTTTTTTATTCAGTATTCCCTATATTTTTCAAATATGAGTTTGATTTTAAAATTAATATTTTAATAGTTTTAACGACCCTTTCACTAATCTAGAAAACAAACACAACATCACAATGTCTGAGGTCTGTAAATATTAGTAGCAACAGTAAAATATATTTCATAGGAAAAATTTCATATGCATTTTCAGTTGTACCTCTACGAGTTCTCGACATGATTTGCTGGATATTATGTTTTAAACAGTGTTCTGAAAATATGTTGATATTAGAGTAGGTTACAGTGATTTGTTCCATTTTGTACTTGACATACAGAACACAATTTAACACGAAACAGAAAGATTTGAATTACGTTGTTATGCATATTTTTTAATAAGTAAATAATTATATTAAAACAATAATCGACTTTGGAGTAAATATCGGTAAATTAAAGAAATAAGAATTAAAATATAAACTTTACCTATACATGTATTATGTTGTTATCACCCTCGCCGTACACATCCTAAGACCAAAGTCGAAAAATCTGCTTTCTCCATCAATTCACTGGTATCGTGCCCCGACTGTCCCTGTTCTTAAAGAATTCAATGGAAATTTCATACGAAGGAATACATTTTAAATGTTACATTAAAAAAATTTCACAGCAACTAGTTTAAAGAGAGAGGAGTATAACTAATAAATATTGTCTTTACACACATATATATATATATATATATATATATATATATATATATATATATGTCGTCTTTACATAAACATATTTAAACTTGAAGCGTCCTCTTCAAACTGATTTTGTAATTTTTTTAAATAAACGTTTCTAATAACTAGGGAAAATAATATGTAAGTTGTAAACAATCTTTATAAAAATGTCAGATAGTCACAACCGTTTTAATAGCAAATATCTAATGTACAATTTCCTTCTGTATTCTTTTCATTATCGTCTTAATCTCCTGCATCTTTTAACTTGGATACTAAATACAAATTCACAACTCAAACAAATCGTGTATTTGATCTAAAGATTTATTGAAATTGTCAAACATCTTTAAAGTGGAAATGCTCATCTGCCGCCGACGTGACTACTGTAGCATTTGGTTCCGAAAATTCAGCCGCCCAGTGCACAATGATCCAAAGAACCGGCAAAAATACATTTTTTTAGTTTATGTTACAGGACAAAATGTGAACAGTTTTTTCAAAAGTAAATGAGGTAACAATCTGCCAAAGAAATTAACCTTTATACTAATTATTGGACATCATTTTGAGGGCGTTGAATTAAACTTAATAAAATCTGAATATTTATTCCAAATATTGGTCCAACTACGAGTATTAACACTTTTTTATAATAATTATGTATAAGTGTGTTAAACAGAGCCCGAGACCCAGACAGCCCGACCTCCGCCCGACATCCTCCCAACATCCGCCCGACTTCCACCCGAATTCCAACCGACTTCCGCCCGACATCCGCCCAACAACCTCCGACGTCCGCCCTTCATCCTCCCGACATCCGCCCGACTTCTAGCCCTACTTCAAGTCCGACACCTTTCGACATCATCCCAATATCATCCCGACATCCGCCCGACATCAACCCGACATCAACCCGACACACGCCCGACTTCGGCCTGACTTGCAGTCATGACTTCAGCCATGACTCCAGCCGCGACCTTTAGTCACGACTTCCAGTCGCGACCGCCAGTCACGACTTCCAGCCGCTACCTCCAGTCACGACTTCCAGCCACGACTTCCAGACATGACTTCCAGCCACGACTTCTAGCCATGACATCCTGCCACGACTTCCAGCCATGACTGCCGCCCGATTTCCACCGGACATCCGCCCGACTTCCGCCGGACTTCCACCAGACTTCCGCCCTACATCCGCCCTACATCCGCCCTACAATCACCAACATCCGCCCTAACTTACTCCGGACATCCGCCATACATCCGCCCGAACACCCCCAACATCAGCCAGACTTCCGCCAGACTTCCAGACTTTGAGTGATCGAGAGTCGTCAACACCATGGGTACAAGTAATAATGAGAACAAGAGGACTGGAGGTTATGGAGTGGAAGAATAAAGATGAATGTACAAGGAAAACACAACTTTAAGCACAGGAAGATGTGTAAACATTAAAAATCTGTGAGTAAATGAATTAAAATAATAATTATTATTTTTTAAATGAATACACCTATCTCTCATTATAGATTAGTATATTGCTGAATTATATCGCAAATAAATTGTTTGTTAAAATCAGTTATTAATATTTTGCACCTAACAACTAATTAAAAGTCCTCGCATCAATTATGCAGGGTCAGATATTCGTATACACTTGTAATTTATTATTTAACGCATGAAGAGAAATTTGAAACCAAATAGTGACTTCTAGATTGTGGGCTGTGAAGTGATCTTCGTTTCTCTCGCCATCCCTAGAATAAGAAAACATTCTTAGTAATTTTTTTAAAATATATCAGGCGTTGAACAAAAGCGTAATGTAACAACATCACATCTTACTGTATGAAATTGTTAGAAAAATCCTACTTTTGTACGAAAACATTTGTATTTAAAATACGAAGTCAACTTTTATAAGATTCATGATGTGTTCCGTTGAGGTTTATTCAAAATTAATATAAAATTATAGAATATTCACCTGAAAGGTCCGTCTCCTCAACTTAATTATCATTTAACTGTAGCGCTTTCGGGACTTGTCCCATCATCGGCAGGATTCAAAACTGGTGTTTCAGTGAATCCTGCCGATGATGGGACAAGTCCCGAAAGCGCTACAGTTAAATGATAATTAAGTTGAGGAGACGGACCTTTCAGGTGAATATTCTATAATTTTATATTAAAATACGAAGACTGACATAATATCCAGCAAAAAAAATATGTACAGATAGAAAAGAAAAAAGGAATGTGTGGCTACGAAACGCAGTATCCCTGCTGTTATGAGCCACTGCGCATGCTCGAGGAGCTTAGAGCTGTGTTTCACGAAGTAACGCATTGTTAAATGTTTCAAATACACTGTATTTGGTTTTAATGGTCATAAATAGTTAACGATCAATGAAGGAGACATATTTCTGGAATTTTACGGGTGCCGACGTAAACACCATTACTCAAAATACGACATTTCGAATAAACTTTAATTCTTGTGCATTCTGTAAAACTAAACAAGACAACCAGGATTTAGAAGACTAGTATCCGACGTGCGAGTAGCGTAATTCGTTGAAACAATTACGAGGAAATTAAATGTATATCAGAGTCAGGCTTCAGATCCCTCGACAATGATTTTTTGTTGTTTATTGGCATTTCCGCAAAAATCATCCAATAACATTTAATTCCAGCCACGTAATCTACATCCACTCTGCACTATATTAGGTAAACTCTATAACACTATTTAGCTACTGGTATAAATTTAATTGTGTATGCAGTGCCATGTTTTAATAATAATGCTATGTAATATATGTAATAATGTGTGTAATAAAGTTAATATAGCTTCATATATTTTTGTATTTATTTATTATTATTATTAGTGAGGAAAACGTTTTACCCTTCAATTAAAATATTTGGTTTATATAGGTCAGGTCCAGCCTCAGAATAGCCCATAGATGATGGACTATAATAATAATACATAGTAATACTCCAAATAGTTACTTCATTTTTCTTTAAGAATGGACAGATAGAATGTAAGAGGAAAGGCATTGTAACAATTAAAAAAATTAACCTAATCGGGAACCGAACCTGTGAGCATTTGCACACGAAGCAAGCCATAAGGCACTGAGCTAAGCGTTCGTTGGCTTGCTATACTTTAAATAATGCTCTTCAGTGGAGGAAGGGGAACGTGTTGTAGCTCTACTGTGTAATTCGTTTACTCGTGTGAATCGCGCGTTAAAACTTGAAATGTTTGAAATCAAGAGTCCGCTCATTCTTTTTTTTTCTTTTTTGTAAATATTCACAGAGCTGTTAATGTGTTTGTTTTATAAACACTTACTTCATATGTTGTATAATATTTACAGAATTTTGTGATGAGAGGAAATAATGTAGATACATTTTCCATTAACCTTATTTTCAGCGTATTTTCAAATTCTCAAAGTATTACAGATCATATCTTCAACTTCAAAACTATTTTTTGAAATAACTGGGTTCTTTCAGTTCAGAGAGTAAATCCTTATTTGATGTGTGATATCACTTTCATGATTTGTTTATTGAACATTAAAATGAGGAAATAAGAGCATTTGTTTGTTTTAACAAGTTATTAATGTATAAATATTAGATGTTTATTATTTTAATTGTTCAAAGAGATTCTAAATGCTAGTAGTACAATCACTAACTTTAATATATTTGAAACTCATCTGTAGATTGGTGTGTTTGTTGCGTTTTGTAGGTCTCGGAAAGAAACAAAATACAAGCACTATTGCTGTTACAGGTGATATTGGAAGACGTTGTTATGAAACATGAAACTAAAACAACGGTACTGAGAACTAATGTATGAGAACCGCTGACCAATCAGAAGGCAGATACAACTTACGAACACATCGCGGTGAACGTAGAAATAAGACAGACAGCGGACAGAATTGCCAGTCTCAAGACAACCCTTGAGGATGCCAGACGCAGTCTCTGGCGAAACGTCGGGGAACTACAAACCTCACGACCACGGCCTACAGCCCGAAAATCTTCTTCAAGATCATCATGGTACTGAGAATTGTTTACAGATTTGTTTTCCTTAAGATGAATGGCTTCATATGTATGTATATATATATATATATATATATATATATATGTTATGTCATGCTCCAATACTGCCCTGAATGAAAGAGGTCTTTGGGATGTTGTAGAAAAGATAGACCGAGAATGCTTGACTCAAACCATTACAGGCATTGAGCCTTTAACTTTCTGGTAAGAATAAGAACAAGAAGATGAAGATGATATAAATAAATATACACATATTGGATCTCAGCTAGTGGTTGGAGGGGATGTTGGAGTCGGTGTATAAGGCACTGAATTCTCCTTCTATAGTCTATACTCCATACCATTGGAAATTAGTGCATCAACCCAGATGGAAAATTAAAAGTCATAAATGCTGCCCTTCAACAACTGTACGTCAGGCAAGAAAGTTACAAAATAGTCATTTACTGTGCTTAAAAAACAGCAATGCAGTCTTTGACACATAAACATCCCTCATGTTCTCATGTATCAAACATTCAAATCTTATACAGAGACTTCCAAAATATACAGAAAATAATTAAACTTCAATGGATTCCTTCCCGTTGTGGAATACAATGCAATGAAATAACATACACATTAGCCAAGAAAGGCCCGCAATATATCGTACAACTACATCAACTCGTTGAAAGTTCTGTCAATAGAAATGCAAATCTAAAAATGTACGTACCATCGCTATAGAAACATCAGCTTGAAAGAAAAAAATGGAACATGCTTTTTGCAATATGCCACATTATATTAAAAATATCAAAAGGAAAAAATCAGTTGCCGCATGTCAAATCTTAACTGACCATGCTATATGTAATAAAAAATTAGCATCTAAAGTTCTTGATACAAGTTTACAGAGGAACTGAAATCTTTGGCCGTATCTGCACGTTAGATGCCGTCTCACAGCAGCAGCAAAATGTGCCGGAGCTCTATCATGCATGTACCACAAACACTGACGTTGCTGAAGGGAAACATCCTCAAGCAATCCTGGAAGACGACGCCGCAGAAACCTAAGGTACCTCCATCCATTAAGGTTTGGTGGAAGAATGTGTGGCCCAATGTGATAATCACCTAGTACGATGTTACAAACAATGACGTCAGTGGCGGCTTGTAACCATACATTCGTAATTATCCGCAAACGGCTCGTTTGCGGACCCATGTTTATTGGGACATTGTTGCTTCTATTATTGTGTACTTTCAACCATTTAGTTGACGCCATTTTTTATGAAACACCCTGTATATATATATATATATATATATTGAAGTCCCGGCCACGCGTTGCTGTGGCTAAGGTATATGTTAAATTATGTTGTAGTAAACTATGTGAGAAATTTAAATCAGAAAGGTTTTGCTTTACACAATTTTTTAGTTCTGGTACGTTAACTACACCCGATATAAATATGGGTAGTGGTTTATGTGGAAGTGGTTTTGTTGATTGAGGTGAATTTATGTTGTTTGCATTCTCAGTATCATCCATAAGTGTATCATAGGATTATATACATTTATTGATGGAATATTTTGAGGAGGCTTGCTGATTTCGTTATACTTTCGTTTTTTTCTACGAACTTGTTGGCAGTTTGGATTCTCATCATCATCAAGAAGTCTCTGTATAGTAATATCATGTTGTGATATATTATAGTCATCTTGTTTTTCATTTAATTGAGGCATGGAGATTGTTTCTGTAATATTAGGCATATTATTATAACTGACAGACTTACTTACAATTCTGTTATTCCGTTCCTTAGGACCTTCATATGTTTTTAAATTGACATTCTTCTTAAATGTAAGATTTATGTCACATAGGCCTATACAAATTTGCGGAAATTCACTTGATATCTTATCATTCATGGTCTCTAGAGCTGATTCGCCATATTGTTCAATATCCCTTCTCGGTCCAGTTAAATTTAAATTAAGTTGCTGTCTTTCAGCCAGATTACTTAAAACTAATATTTACATACGAAATTAATATTATTATCAATATATTGAAAATAAAATAAACACAAACACAATTAAATTATGAAATAATCAATATTTGTAATTCAATTGAAATTCGCGGTTACAACAAAAAGCACAGCCATATGGTTATATAATAAACCAATTACCTTACACCGCTATCTGTTAGAATCGTATGATATACTATAGTCATCTTGGTTTCATTTAATTGAGGCATGGAGATTGTTTCTCTAATATTAGCTTTACTATTATAACTAACAGACTTACTTACAGTTCTGTTATTCCATTCCTTAGGACCTTCATATGTTTTTTAAATTGACATTCTTCTTAAATGTAAGATTTATGTCACATAGACCTATACCAATTTACGGAAATTAACTTGATATCTTATCATTCATGGTCTCTAGAACTGATTCGCCATATTGTTCAATGTCCCTTCTCGGTCTAGTTAAATTTAAATTAAATAGCTGTCTTTTAGCCAGATTACTTAAAACTAATACACACGAAATTAATATAATTATCAATATATTGAAAATAAAATAAACACAAGAACACTTAAATTATGAAATAATCAATATTTGTAATTCAATTGAAATTCGCGGTTGCAACAAAAAGCACAGCCACGTATTTAAATAATAAACCAATTATTTTAGACCGTCATATGTTAGAATCGTATGGAACCCACAGATAATTATAAGTCTTTGTTAAATAATAAACAAATAATTTGCAATAAAATATAATGCGACTATAAATTTAGTTATAAACAACCGTAGGTCTCAAGTTGGATCAAACAGCACACAGTGTGCAACATTTTATTAAATTCAGTTCAGTAGAATTGGATTCCATCGCGGACAAACAACGTGATATGTAATTTTTATATATTCAGATATGGGGGCACGCCGTAGCGTAGTGGTTAAGGCGCTGCGCTACAAGCCGAAAGGTCGAGGGTTCGAGTCCCTGTGGGGTCAGGATTTTTAAACTGACCCAAACCTTCTGGCGGCACTATGGCCCTGGGGTCGACTCAGCCTCTAAGTGAAATGAGTACCAGACGCTTGTTCTGGGGTAAAGGCGGCCGTCACGCAGGGCTGACAACCCGGCTGGCATCAAGTGCCGACTGTCAAGAAAAAGTGGGAGCCTTAACCTCCTACTACCCCAAGGGCCTCTTGAGGCCTGTAGTGGGATCACTTTTATATATTGAGATATATAGGCCTATGTGTATATATAAATTATAATTATATTTTTGACATAGGCCAATGCAAGCTGAAAATGAAATGATAAGAAAAATAAATGCTTGGACTGATCTTGAACCCGAACTTCTGGTTTCATATCCCTCTACATCTAAAAATAATGAGAATATATTATTTTATGAGAAATTAATGTCTGTACTAGACTCGACCGCTGGCGTAATCGGTGGCGCACTGGGTTATATTTATATATATTGATATAATTCAAGTTTTGACATTGAGAAATGCATGCTTAAGCATGTGGATGGCGACCACAAGGTGCCCAAGCTGAGCAAAACATTGATTCGACTTACTTGTGTTTTGCACTCTTTTAACTTTACTATCTAACCTCTCTTGGTTAACTCTTGTTTTTTCGACCCCCACGCTATTAGGCATTCGAGGTCTAGGGAGTATTTCCTTTCTTCCATTTCTTCTTTCCGTTATTTTCTTTTCTTCTCCAGAAAAGCCTGACGAGAAGCTATAAGATGGCAGCCCCATCACTGGTCTCGCCTTTCTTTGGCCAGCAACCAATCGAAGGGAATATTATTATGCTTTCAAGTCTTATACGAGAATTTGTCGGAAGGATCAAACCAATGACGACCAAAGCATGAAAAAGGACAACTCTTGGAAGAAAAAAAAAATATTTTGCTTTTTAGCACATGGAATGTACAAGGGGTTAACTATAAAGATGATCAATTAGATGATATATTGTGCAAAAAGGGAATTTCTTTAGCTGTAATATCAGAAACAAAAAATAAATTACAAGGCACCAAAGAAACTCAAAATTACATTCAGTTTTATAGGGGTGTAAAAAAACAAATTCATGCACAAGCAGGAGTACGTTATGATTCATAAATTATTTAGAAATGCAATATATAGATATACTTTTTGGAATGAAAGAATAATTCAAATCCGAATAAAATTATCTCTAGGATACTTAACAGTGATAGGTATATATGCACCTGTAGAAGGAGATGAAGAAGAAAATGAAAAATGTTATCATGACTTCCAGAAAGTTATCTGCACAATTAATAATAAAGATATGATTATAATTTTGGGTGATTTAAATGCCAGAATTGGTCATACTAAATTTGATAGGCCTACATATATAGGACCATATGGAGAGCAAACCTGTAATAGAAATGGCTTACGGTTAAGTGATTTTGTCATGTTTAATCAATTCACAATAATGAACTCAGTATTTAACCACAAGGATAGTCAAAAATATACATGGGAAGCCAGGGGTCTTAAATCAATAATCGACTATGCTATATGTAATAAAAAATTAGCATCTAAAGTTCTTGATACAAGAGTTTACAGAGGACCTGAATTCGAATCACTCCATTACTTACTTGTTTATCCAATTAGTATGCCAGCGAGATGAAAAATAAAAATAAAATTAATAATATAAAATTTGAAAAAGTGGACCGTACTTATAAAGTAAGTATTTTCCAAGATCCCACTATTACCGGGCTATACAAATGCAGATTAGATCGTCTAGTTCAAGAAACACCGGTTGGCGAAGATATTGAAGAAGAATGGCTTGCTCTACAAAGTATTTTGACACAAGCAGCAAATGATAGCCTGGGTATCTAAAATAAATGGAATCGAAAAAAAGGACTACGGATATGGGATGAAAACATTAAAAAAGTAATTGATGATAAACGTGAAGCATACAAAAAATTTCTGTCTACAAAAAAAGATGAAGATAAAGTAGAGTATCATAGGAAGAGAGCCATAGCTAAAATTGAAGTTCGCAAAAAACATAGACAAAGCTGGGAACAATTTGTCTCATTTTTGGAAAATTATATCACTAGCCTTCAACCAAAAATATATAAAGTTTTAAAAAATTTAAATAATGATTCAAGAGAAAATGCACATTTAAATTGTATGTCTAAAGAAACTTGGCTTAACTACTTTCATCATTTATGGACACAAAAGGATGATTTATTACAAATACCAATCTCTAATAACACTGCTTTGGAACAAATTTCTGTTGATGAATTAACTGATGTTGTTAAATCATTAAAAAGTAACAAAGCTCCCGGAGAAGACCACATTAATCAAGAATTATTTAAATTTTCAACTAAAAAATTTTAGACAGATATCTTATTCTCCTTAATATGATATGGGAAGGACAAGTACCACCACAAAGCTGGAAAAAAATCCATTGTAATACCAATCTTCAAAAAAGGAAGTCGCCAAATCAAAGATAATTATCGTGGAATTAGCTTGTTGAACTCTGGAAACAAAATGTATGCTGATATAGTTAAGAATAAATTGAAAAAATGTATGAAAATATAATTGGAGAAGAGCAGAATGGATTCAGAAAGGGTAGATCTTGTACAAATCGATTCTTCACTCTAAAACTACTATTAGAAAAGCACAAGGAATTCAATATAGAAACTCGTCACCTTCGTTGACTTCATAAAGGCTTTTGACAAAGTAGACAGAAATATATTACTACAAATTTTAGCTGATGATAACGTTCCACAACAATATATTACTAATATCTTCAACATCTACTAAAATAATGAAATCTCTGTTAACAAGATAGCAAATCATCTTCTTGGGAAAAGTTCAACACTGGAGTAAGACAGGGATGTAGACTTTCACCGGCGCTTTTCATTATATACATGAATAGAATAATAAACGATTGGAGGAAAACACAACGGGGATAGGCCTATATACCCATCAATAGGAACCTCAAACTCAATGCTATTCTTTTTGCTGACGATTTAGCTCTTCTGGCACTTTCCGAAAATGATTTGCAACGATCAATTTATAATTTACAAAAAAAAAATAGGTGCCAAATTTAATATGGAAATATCAATTAACAAAACTAAAATTAGGACATTTCATGGAAAGGACCCCATACAAAGTAAAATCTGTCTCCAGAAAAAATTTTAGAGAGATCGAATCAATTTAAATACCTTGGATATTATCTCTCTATCTGGGATGAAAAGGATATCCCTGAAAAATTTACTAGTTATAATAACAGTTTGGGAATTATTAATCAAGTTATGAAACCATCCTTTGTACAAAAAAAAACACGAGATTACGTTTATATAACACTTTGGCTAGACCAGTGTTGGCCTATGGTAGTGAAGCATGGACACTAAAAAGACAACATGAAAGCAGAACAACGGCTTGTGAAATTAGATTCATGCGCAGAACAGCGGGTTACACCAGATGGGATCGGAAAAGGAACACCGTATCTTAAAAGAATTGAAGACTATGTCAATTTTGGAATATATTAAACAGTACCAACTAAATTGGAAACATGATCTAGAACGAATGAGTTCAAATCGGATCCCCAAAGCTGTTTATAATTATATACCACGAGGACGAAGATCACTGGGCCGTTCTATGAAACGCTGGAGGGAAAATTTTCTATAGGATCGTAACAGGCCCTGGCCTAATACATGGAAGGAAGAAGAAGAATAAATTATATATCCCAGAGCGCTACCGGATACGCCACCGAGCAAGTCTATTGGAAACATTCATTTCTCTTATAAAATATATTCTCACTATTACTAGATGTAGTGGGATATAAATCCAGAGGTCCGGGTTCAAGTCCCGTCCGAGCATTTATTTTTCTTATCATGTCATTTTCAGCTTGCATTGCTCAATGCCAAAAGTTTAATTACAATATATATATATATATATATATATATATATCACTGTGCGCT
>JASPKZ010007207.1:107500-117500 GCA_030220185.1 Diploptera punctata
GTTTCTTATAAGATACATTGTAAGTTAAGGGTTAAATTAGTGCATTCTTCATTACTACACCTAACAAAATATGGTTCCTATTTACATTTAAATTGACTAATCCTATCAAGCTATAATCTATATTTACACGCTAAGATAATATTCTATCCATTACTAATCTAAGAAGATATAGCTCCTATTTACACTTAAGTTACGGACTAATTCTAACATTTTATGAGTCATTTACTGTTGATTAAATATTCTACTATCCTTACTAGTTCTATGAAATTAGGCTACATGGTTTCTATTTAAGCTTATAGCACTGACTAATCCTAAGAAGTCATGATCAATATTTACACTTCCTTAAAATAATGTTCTTATCCTAACACTTATTAACTAGTTATATCACTTTATGATTTACAGTTCCTTAAAGTATACTGTCCAAGTAATGTTCTATTGTAATTTTTTAAACTCTATGCTATTTGCAAATTTGGTGAATTGTTTAGTATACTTAATAGCTAATTTACTCTTGTCTATAGGCCACCTTTCACTACCTCTATTTACAAAATTTATAAGAGTTTGTCTTTCGTTTTTAAATTCTATACAGTTATATATGACATGGTCCACTGTCTGCTCACCAACACCGCAAGCACACATTGCACTGACCTTTATCTTGAAGCGATGGAAGCAGGCGTTTATATTCCCGTGTCCGGTCACCAGCGTTGTGAAATTGGGAGATATCTGGATTCTTGTCTGTAGTTTGTCGCTGACTTTCGGGAAGAACGATTTCGTCAAATTCCCATTGGTGGTTGATTGCCATTCCCTTTCCCATTTTTCTTCACTAATGGTTGTCAGGTGTTTCTTCACAGCACTTATTGGAATCCTATCGTAATTCGTTTGTAGGCCGCCGTCGCACGCTGCTTGCTTCGCTAGGCGATCCGCTATCTCGTTGCCGTAGATTCCAGCATGTGCCTTGACCCAGCTGAATTCCATTGTCCAGTTGTCGCCTTCTAGAGACTTCAGCTTATTCCTAATTTCTTCAATTAAATTGTTGTGATTATTTCTGTTCCTTAGGGAGTCTAACGTGATCTTGCTGTCAGTGTAGATTGCCACATTACGTTCATCAATCGGCATTTCGCTGGTGTTAAGTCATTTTAAGGTGTCTAATGCTTTCATGATGGCAAGTTGCTCAGCCTGGTTATTTGAACATTCTTCGTACTACTTAAATTTCAGCTGGTTTGTTAATACATGTTTTTTGAATATAACTATTCCCGATCCAACTCCATCATTGCTTCTGCTTCCATCTGTATATATTTCATAGTGTAGTCTTTGTTTTCTCTTGTGTCCTGGATTTCTATGAATTTTGCCGGGTGTGTGCAGTTTTTGTAACTAATTGTCTGATCAAAGTTAAGAGTTTCGTATTTGGAACTTCCTCTTATTTGGTGAATAGCCGAGATTTCTTGTATTTTTAGATGTATAGGTGTTAATCCCGTCAGAATGCAGAGAGCTTCGTAGGACGCAGTGCGATATGCCTTTGCCATTCGTATGCCGATCAATCTCTGTGCCTGTTTAAACTTTCGGATATTATATTTCTTGTCCAGTGCACTTATCCATACAGGTGCCGCGTACGATAACAGTGGCAGAATTGCACCGTTATAAATTGTGCACAGGGCTTTGTCACTTAAACCCCAGCTTATTTTTGCTGTCTTCGAGAGAGCATTAATAAGCTTTTTACATCTCTCTGCTACATATTCGATATGCTGGTTGAATGTAAATCTCTTGTCGATTATTATGCCAAGATATTTAATCTGATCGACCTGTTCTAACAGCTTATTATTTAGAAATATATGTAATTGTTTGTTTTCCCTTCGTTTTCTTCTTGTTATTAGAATAGTTTTTGATTTGTATTCATTGAATTTGGATTTATTGTTGCGGGCCCAGGATGTAATCTTTTTCATTTCAATGTTTGCATAAATCTCAGCTTCGAGAACTGATTTTCCCTTTGTTATTACTATCTGCAGATGCTATTACTTTAGTGTGTTCAGTGTAATCTAATCTGAGTATTGAGTTGTACAGGATGTTCCAGAACCCCGGACCGCAGCAAGATCCTTGTGGGCAGCCTTTGGTTACAGTTTTGTCTACTTTAGCATTGTTTACTGCTAATGTAGCTGTTCATTGGTTAAAATAATTGTTTGCAAGCTTATGCAGGTTCCTTGGGCACTGGAATTCCCTCAGGGCTTTCATGATCCCCGGCCACCAGGCCGAGTCAAAAGCTCCTTGGATATCCAAGCTTACTAGCACCAAATACATATTTTCTTTTAGATTATCCTCGATGTATTCTTTTAGTGCCATCGCTGCGTCCACCGTGCTAGTTTGAGGAGTGAAACCGAACTGTTTGTCTGACATTAGTTCTTTTGAGTTGACATGATGCATAATTCTGTTTATTAACAACTTCTCCAGTACTTTTCCTCCTGTGTTTAGGAGGCTTATTGGACGGAATTTACTAACCTCCTGGTAATACTCTTTCCCTGGCTTTATGATAGGAATTAATCTTGCTTTCTTCCACTGTTGGGGAAAATGACCTCTCCTGAGGGAGTTATTGTATATCACTGTTACAAAGCTTGGTATAATGTTCATAACTTGAAGTAAAATTCTACTCGTAAATCCGTCTTCTCCTGGGGATTTATTTGGGTCCATATTTTCTAAAATGTGTGATATTTCTTGTTGGGTAAATTCGGCATCATCTTCAGTTTCCACGGGACATTTATTATCTTCTCTGACTTGATTGTGGTCGTTGTTGTCCGCTGTCTCGTCATCGTCTGGTGCAAAATGATCTATCATATGCTGCAGTGTTTCTTGTAGGTCGGATGTATGAGAGCCGTCTGCTTTCTTTAGAGTGGTTAAATGTGTTGTGTTTCTGGCTTTTCCAGACACTATGCGGTAGACTGCGTTCCATGGGTTGTTTGATGGAGTCAAACTACTGTAGTTTTTCCAAGACATAATTTTCTCCTTTGTAATAGTTCTTTCATATTTTCTTTTGGCTTCTAAATATTGATGCTTTCGTTGTTCTCTCAGCTCTTCGTTGTTTCTAGTTCTCTGATATCTCCTTCATGTAGCATTCACTCTTTTCCGCATTATGGTTAATTCTTCTGTCCACCATGGGAGAGATTTATTCCGGTGTAACTTTTGTGCTTTGTTTGATATTCTGAAGTGCCTACTGGATGCCGCTGTGATGATATCTTCAAACTCCCTGATTAGTTTTTGTGTGTCCGGTTCTTCCCTAGCTATGCTGCTCAGCCCCTCGTCCAGTTCAACAGTATTCGTTATCGTTTTGTTTAGTAATCTTTCTGAGAACATTCTTATGATGTCATTACATTACTGAAGTTCTTAAGTCTGTTTTCTTTTACTCTATATTTTATTCCTTGAAAATTGTTGGAAGTGTTCGCGTTATTTTTAGATATGTTGAATGTAATAAATCGGTGATCAGAGCAACTCTCTTCTTCCTCACACTTCCACTCGCTCACCATGGTTACTAACCGGTCATTAGTTATGGTGAGGTCGTTATTGCTCTTTCCTATTGCACTCTCGAAAGTTGTATATTCACTGGATTCATTCATAACATACAGCCGTTTTGAACTCAGATATTCTTCTACTTTTCTGCCTCTTGTGTTGGTGATAGTATATTGCCAAATTATTGCCCTAGAATTATTGTCCTCGCCTACTATTATTCCATCCTCCTTCCTCGTAACTTCTAATATATGGTCCAGCTTAATGAAATCATCATTAATATCTGCTCTGATATCCATATACATACTAACTACATTGAATTTTAATTTATTGTATAAAATTTCCACAACTACGGCATCTTCGTCAGATATTTGGTTTATTAGTACAGCATCTATTTGTCTATTTGCAACGACAACGGCTGCCCTAATCCTATTTTCTCCTTTAGAAAAGGTCCTATACTTCCTGGAAATTCTAGCCACTTTGTTCTGGATAACATATGGTTCCTGAATGAAGATTATGTCAATATTGTGTAATTCTATCATATGCATGAGATTACTAGTAGCCGCCTTGGAATGTTTTTAATTTATTTGAAGGCATTTAATGTCTGTTTTCCCTCTGAGGTTAATGGTTTGAATAGCATTCTAACTGTGTTTGGTTGAACCTGCCATTTTAATATTCGGTGTTTTGCTTGTATTTCTTTATCATTGCTAGCATGCATGGGAAGTGTTTGTCGAGGGATGAGTAGCATTCGTTTACTTGTTCTCTGTTGTATTTGTTATGAGTCACACAATGTATGCATTTATATTCATTTGCTCTTGCAGTACAGTCTGCCAGTTTATGATTACCCGCACAAAGTGGACAAGTATCGCTGCTGTTACATTCTTGGGCTCTATGATTAAATCTAGAACATTTGTAACATCTTCTAACTTTTATATAGTCTTCAACGTTACAAATTTGCCAGCATAGTTTGAGCTTCTTTTGATTTAGAGTTCTCCAAGATTCAGGTTTAACTTCCATGACAAGGTTCCGAAAGTTCCGCTTTGTTTTGAAGATGAATCTAGGCATGAGAGTATCCTCATTTAAATTCAGTTCAGGGTTTTGGGCAACGATGGTACCTGCTGCATTGTCTATTGTTATGTCTTCAGGGATGTTGTAGATAATTAGGTTGGGGTTGCGAAGTTTAGGAGTGCTAATGTCCAATAGTTGGCTGCAATGATCTTCGATATTTTTTTAAAGAATATCGATATCTTCTTTCTTTCCAGATTCGATAAACAATCTACTATCTCTTAGTGCCTTCATAGATCTTATTCCAACTTTTAGTTGTGTTGGATTAATATTCCGCTTCAACAAAACTTTCATTGCATCTGTGGACTCGTTCTGTTTTGATTTGAGTACAAGTTTGTAATTCTTTTCGTGTATGGTTTGCGGTCTATTATCTCGAACAGCTGCGCTATAGTTCGAACTGCAGCCGACAGATGGAGGATGATGTCCAATCGCCCCAACAAGGCTTCTGTTACCTGTCACGTCATTGTGAATCTCTTCAGCTTTCTTGACCTTCTCAGCCAGAGCACTAATCGTCTTGTTTTTCTCCCTCCACTTCGTTCATTAAATTACAAAATGATGTTCTGAGTTCACTTACCGCTTGCATGTCTTGCTTCAGGTCACTTCGTAGCTTTTTGTTTTTTTCCGTAACTTCTATCAGCTTTTCCAGAGCACTATCCATATCACATTTTTGCATTTCCGCCATCTTGAAACTTCAATATCCCAATGCATGTATAGAACAAACCTAGGACAAACATTCATTTTCCTTGTAATAATATATTCTCATTTTTACTAGATGTATTGAGAAATAAATCCAGAGGTCCGGGTAAAAGTCCCATCCGAGCATTTACATTTCTTATCATATCATTTTTGGCTTGCATTTCTCAATGACAAAAATATAATTATATATATATATATATATATATATATATATATATATATATATATATGTTATAATTAAATCTTTAACATTGAGCAATGCAAGCTTAATATGGTATGATAAGAAAAATAAATGCCTGGACGGGATTCGAACCCGGATCTCAGAGATCCGGGTTCGAATCCCGTCCAGGCATTTATTTTTCTTATCATACCATATATATATATATATATATATATATATATCCCAGTGCGATACCTATAACGCCACCGAGCAAATCTAGTACAAATATTAAATTCCCTCATAATTATATATTCTCAATATTGCTAGTTGTAATGGAATATAAATCCAGAGGTACGGGTTCAAGTCCCGTCCTAGCATTTATTTTCCTTATCATATCATTTTAAGCATGCATTTCTCATTGTCAAAAATTTAACTATAGTTATAAAAATACATATCCTAGTGCCTACCGTTTACGCCACTGAGCAAATCTAGGACAAACATTCATTTTCCTTATAATAATATATACTCATTTTTACTAGATGTACTGGGAAATAAATCCAGATCTACGGGTAAAAGTGGCAACCGAGCATTTACTTTTCTTTTCATGTAATTTTATGCGTGCATTGCTCAGTGCCAAAAATATGACTATAAAAGGATAACACGCACACACTATCGAGTAACACCAAGAAATTAGGACTGGAAGTAAATATCACTAAAACTAAATATATGATCACACGTGGAAATACATTATATAATGGAAATGGACGGCTAATGACAAATGAGGGTAATTTTGAGGAAGTGGCTGAATTAAAATACCTAGGAACAATAATCACAAATAGGAATGAGATGCACAAAGAAATTAAACATAGGCTCAATTCTGGAAATGCATGCTATTATGCATTGCAGAGACTCCTTATGTCCAAACCCCTTTCAAAAAACGTTAAACTAAAATATATAAAACTGTTATTCTACCGCTTATATTGTATAGGTGCGAAACATGGACTCTTACTTTAAGGGAGGAAAGGAGATAAAAAGTATTTTAGAATAAAGTACTTAGGAAAATTTTTGGACCAAAGAGAGATGAACAAAGAGGTGAATGGGGAAGTCTACATCACAATGAACTACATGGTCTTTATAGGAAGCCAGATATAATAAGAACAGTTAAGTCTCGTAGACTGCGATGGGCAGGACACGTTGCACGCCTGGGGAAAACGCCCAGTTTATAGACCAAGAATGAGATGGGAAAATAACATTGACTATGATTTGAGGGAAGTAGATTATACAGGAAATGATTGGAAAGCATTAGCTCATGATAGGGATGTATGGAGAGCTTATGTCCGCGCGGCCATGTACCTACGGGTTCGATAGTGTCAGCGAGTATAAGTAAGTATATACCAGTGCGCTACCGATTACGGCACATGGCAAGTCTAGTACAAACGTTCATTTATTTTATAATAATATATTCTGAATATTACTTCATGTAATTGGATATAAATCCATAGGTCCGAGTTCAAATCCTTTCCTAGCATTTATTTTCCTTAACATGTCATTTTAAGCATGCATTTCTCAATGTCAAAAAAATGACTATAATATATATGGGACACGCCGTAGTGTAATGGTTAAGGCACTGAGCAACAAGCCGGAGAGTCGAGGGTTCAAGTCCCGTTGGGATCAGGATTTTAAACTGACCCAAACCCTCTGGCGGCACCATGGCCCTGGGGTCGACTCAGCCTCTAATGGAAATGAGTACCAGACGCTTGTTCTGGGGGTAAAGGCGGCCGTCACGCAGGGCTGACAACCCGGCTGACATAAACGTGCCGATTGTCTAGAAAAAGTGGGAGCCTTAACCTCCTACTACCCCAAGGGCCTCCGGGTCTGTTGTGGGAACACTTTACTATATATATATATATATCCCAGTGCGCTACCGATTACGCCACCGAGCGAGTCGAGGACAAACATTGATTTCTCTTATAATAATATATTATCATTTTTACTAGATGTAGTGCGATATAAATCCAGAGGTTCGGCTTCAAGTCCCATCCTAGCATATGTTTTTCTTCTTATGTAACTTTTTAGCTTCCAGTGCTCAATGTCAAAAATATCCATCCATAGTAATTCTGCCCGAAGGCAGGTCCTTCACTGCAATCATAGCATTTTCATGCTATGCTTGCAGCTTTACTAGGGACTTGTGTAGGTGTGGTAGCTTGCCGTTGCTTTCCACACCGGTGAAGGATGGTGATAATGATAATGGTAAGAATGATAAGGATGATGGCTATATGATTTCGGGGACTATTTGGGCCTTAAAGTTTTCCTGACATTTGTCTTAAGGTGCGGAAAAACCCCGATAAAAACCTCACCCAGAAAAACTGCCCCGACCGGGGATCGAACCCGGGCCCGCTGCGTGACAAGGCAGCACGCTAACTCGAGACCACAGCGGTGGACGTCAAAAATATAATTATAATAATATAAAATATAATATAATATTATAAGATATATATATATATATATTTAAACCCAGTGCGCTACCGATTACGCCACAGAGCAAGTCTATAGCAAACAATAATTTTTCTTATAATAATATATTCTCATTATTACTAGATGAAGTGGGATATAAATACAGAGGTCCGGATTCATGTCCCTTCCGAGCATTTATTTTTTCTTATGTCATTTTAAGCTAGCATTAATCAATGTAAAAAATATAATTACAATATATATATATATATATATATATATATATATATATATATCCCAGAGCGCTACCGATTTTGCCACGGAGCAAATCTAGTACAAACATTCATTTCTCTTATAATAATAGATTCTCATTATTACTAGATGTAGTGGGATATAAATCCAGAGGTCCGGGTTCAAGTTCCCTTCCTAGCATATGTTTTATTCTTATGTAATTTTTAGCTTGCAGTGCTCAATGTCAAAAATTCAATTATTATATATATATATATATATATACATATTTCCGCTACGCAAGATTTATTAAAAATATTAACTTCGTTACACTATTCTATGAAAAGGGATTTATTTAGCAAAGAATATAACAAAAATGTTGACGTAATAACAACATATGTTGCTGGGCAAAAGTAAATTTAGATTTCAATTTAATAAAATACAGATATTTGACAGGTTTAAATCTAGTTTGTAACCGTAATTTTGTGTAATGATGAAAGCGCAACAATTCCTTTATCAGGTAATACGAAATACATTTTGAAATATCATATTTATCATAGAATAAAATGTTTGAAAATATACTATGTTTTGTAGTATTCACATTTGAAAGCTAACTGCTTTACACATATAAGAAATTTAAATATAAAATTTGAAATGTTTCTGTTTTATATATTTTTTAGATATGATTTTATGTTATTCAAAATTACAAGCGCAACTTTGAAATCAAATTTATATAATTCCTCCTTATAATTATTATAATTATATTATTATATAATTCCTCCTTATAATTATTATTTATCCATCCATAGTAATTCTGCCCGAAGGCAGGTCCTTCACTGCAATCATAGCATTTTCATGCTATGCTTGTAGTTTTTACTAGGGAATTGTGTAGGTGTGGTAGCTTCCCGTTGCTTTCCACGCCGGTGAAGGATGATGATGATAATGGTAAGGATGACAATGATAAGGATGATGGCCATATATATATATATATATATATATATATATATATGCGTGTGTGTGATAAGAAAAATAAATAAATGCTCGGACTGGACCTGAACAAGAACCTGTGGATTTTTCCCTATGTGCTACCGATTACGCCATCGAGCAAGTCTAGTACAAACATTAATTTCTCTTATAATAATATATTTTTATTATAATACTAGATGTAATGGGATATAAATACTGATGTCCGGGTTCAAATCTCGTCCGAGCATTTATTTTTGTAATCAAGACATTTTAAGGTTGCATTGCTCAATTTAAATATAATATATAAATATACCGCATTGCGCTACCGATTACGCCTCTGAGCAAGTCGAGGACGAAATTTCTTTTTTCTTGCAATCCAATAATCTCTTTTTTACTAGATGTAGTGGGAAACAAATCCAGAGGTCCAGGTTCAAGTTACGTCCGAGCATTTGTTTTTCTTATCATGTCATATTAAGCTTGTATTGCTCGATGTCAGAAATTTATATATATATATATACATATATATAATATATATATACATATATATAATATATATATATATAATATATATATAATATATATATAATAATATATATAAATAATATATATAATATATATATATATATATACATATACCCCAGTGTGCTACCGATTACGCCACCGAGCATGTAAAGAACAAACATTAATTTATCTTATAATAATATATTATCAATATTAATATATGTAGTGGGATATAAATCCAGAGGTCAGGGTTCAAGTCCGGTCCGAGCATTTATATTTCTCTTATGTCATTTTATGCTTGCATATATCCAAGTGCGCTACCGATTACGCCACCGAGCAAGTCGAGGAAAAACATTGATTTTTCTTTTAATAATATATTTTCATTTTCACTAGATGTAGTTGGAAATAAATCCAGAGGTTCGGGTTCAATTCCCGTCCGAGTATTTA
>JASPKZ010007208.1:5000-194024 GCA_030220185.1 Diploptera punctata
CTTTAAAGGGAATTATTCCTGTTGCCCAGGGTCTGGAATTAAGGTCGAGTTTAGGTTAAGAACTCTCCTGGCGCTTCATTATAATCTATCACCCATCATATCATCGGGGTAACTCCGCCTTGCAGGTGCCCCAACCTAAGAAATGGGCTACAATCCCACTAATGCCAGGGGAGAAAGCCAGAAATGCCATAAAAAATAACTTAGTGGCATTGTACAAAGATCACAATGTTAATCAATTAATTTGCTCACTAGACCAACTTAATTTAGTTACCATTATTTACCTACAGATGTCATGAATGGTATGCGGTCAACATTCCAATCTAAAGCGCTGGGGTCAGGATTTTTAAACTGACCCAAACCCTCTGGCGGCACTATGGCCCTGGGGTTGGACTCAGCCTCTAACGGAAATGAGTACCAGACGCTTGTTCTGGGGTAAAGGCGGCCGTCACGCAGGGCTGACAACCCGGCTGACATAAAGTGCCGATTGTCTAGAAAAAAGTGGGAGCCTTAACCTCCTACTACCCCAAGGGCCTCCGGGGACTATTGTGGGATCACTTTACTTTACTTTACTTTACATTCCAATCTAAAGAGACATCTGGTAGTCGATTGATGTATTACTAAGATGAAGGAGGGCCGGTAAATTTTGCTTAGAGGCCTCTTTATTTAGGCTTAAGGATCTTTTACGAGCCTGAAAATCGTCAGACTCGGGAACCACGGCTTAAAATCCCACCCGGAGGACTTGCAACCATGGATTATTCCATTCTGAAAAAACCCATGGACCCCGGCCCGCTTTGAACCCGCGAGACCAGAGGCAAGGAACATGCTCACTGATTCACCTCGGCCGACAGTATGGTGAAATGGTAGAATGCAATTTGTGGCAGGAGAAAAACCTGAATCAGGCTCCGTTTCGTCCGCCACGAAACCCAAAAGGAGTGTCAAACTGCTTGCGCCATAATTATTAAATATCAGCATACATTTGTATTAATTACGTAATATTTTGTATTTCAAATGGGATAAAATATATTTTAATGACAACTCACGATTTGTGTCCAATTTGTTGAAATATTTCACCCGAATAATTTATTCACAAACTCTTTACCTCAATATAACGTGAAGATAGTTTCCATGGTTACCGCTGTATTATTATAGATTAATGTGTTTATTGCAATGAGAATTACAATGCCACCGGGATATGTAATGACTTTTCTGGTTATGATACATACGTTTACCTCGAATTTATGATTACTACAAGTTAGCCATTTTAATTCAACATGTTGTATGGAAACTGTAATAGCAAGTTCAGCTACTGCGTTCTTTTGTCGAATTCTGAAGGAATGAAGCATTTGAGATTTGTTCTCAAGCAAAGATTTTAGAAATATTTTTACAAATTTTCAGCGATCCTGTTTAGTAGACACCTACATTAATAATAATACATAATATTAATAATAATAATAATAATAATAATGATAATAATAATAATAATAATAATAATGATGATAATAATAATAATGATAATAATAATAATAATATAATAATAATAATAATAATAATAATAGATAATAATAATGATGATAATAATAATGATTAATAATAATAATAATGATAATAATAATGATGATAATAATAATAATAATAATGATAATAATAATGATAATAATAATAATGATAATAATAATACTAATAATAATAATGGTCATAATAAATAATAATAATAATAATAATAATAATAATAATAATAATAATAATAATAATAATAATAATAATGATAATAATGATAATAATAATGATGATAATAATAATATATGATAATAATAATGATGATTAATAATAATAATAATAAATTAATGATAATAATAATAATGATAATAATAATGACAATAATAATAATAATAATGATAATAATAATCATAATAATAATAATAATGATAATAATAATAAATAATTAATGATAATAATAATAATAATGATAATAATAATAATGATAATAAATAAAGTAAGAATAATAATATTAATGATAATAAAAATAATTGGACAATATAATGTAATGGTAATAAGTAATATAATAATAATGCATAATAATAGTAATAATAATAATAATTTGGCCTTATTGACACTCTCATTAATTTTTTAAAGTAGCCTATAACGTGTAATTTAATTTACCACACATGTAGTATATTACGATGCGAGGTTGGGAAGTGGTTTTTACAGAAGCGAGGAAAATGTTTAAAAACCGAGCAATAACGAGGTTTTTAATCTCCGAGATTCGTGCGTTGTACATTATTTTTTGCGCGATGATGTTTTCAAAATAATAAATAATGGCAAAATAATAACATTTTTGTTGGAAATATTTACGTTCATTACAAACAATTGACTAACATTAACCAGTGTGGGCAATGTTTATAGTTTTGAAACTGCAGCAGGCCAAGAGTCCAAATTAGTGACAAAATGGCTGCAAGTACGTTTTTATTGTTTTATATTGTTTCAAATAAAGTTCAGTTCATTTAAAATGCAGTGATTTGTTTCGTATAATGTATATTAATATTACCTTTTGGATATTTTTGTATATACGTTGTAGTATGTAGTATACATAGAGGGCAGTGGTTTTACTTCCCACATGCGTTTTTCAATATATAATATTACAGTATAGTTATTTTATTACAGTATATTTATTTAGGTTGGCAACCCCGAAATGTAAGAAGTTCAACTTTCAATCATGGTCGCCATTGCTGTAAGTACGACAAAACGCCGATTGATTGAGGGTCTTTCCACTTTTCAGCGGTTGCCCTTTTACTAGCCGGCTGCTGGCCCTTCACATCCACATGTGTCAATCACAGAGGTAGATGATCAACAGCCAGTGTAGGGGTGACATGTGGTTAGCATGTCGAGTCCCCCAGCCGTTATAGCTGGTTCCTCAACCTGGAGCCGCTACTTATTGTAGCTACCCAATTGCCTCACGATGCTGGGTGGGCACCGGTCCCATACTGGCCGAAATACCATGAGAAAATTTCTTCCCCCATGGAGAATCGAACCAGCGCAAGTCCCGTAGCTCTGCGCCAAGGCTTCCTACCTTAACCGCTCGGCTAAGGCGCGGGACCGACAAAACGCACTATCGCAAAAAAAAAGTATTTATTATTTACTCATGAGTGTGACGGTGCAATGTGAATCGCGCTTCGCAGCTGAAATGGAGGACAAGCAATATCAACCTGAAGCATTGTCGGCCCTTTTCTGCTCTCAGAACGCTGCACCTTTCATCTCCTGTTGGGATGTCAAAAATCTCAACATTTCATTATATCAATTCTTGCTTTTTGCTTTCATTTTCATTTCATTTTATTTCTTTCTGCTTTCATTTCTCTAACGTTTTTCTTACTCCTACAATTCCTTTGCTGATTCTATTGGATTTATACTTCCATGACTTGCCTATCAGACTGCCCTTATTTTAATTTTCATTTCTTCTTACCATGTAATGTTTACTGGAAACTCTATCTATTTCCTACCCTAATTAACACTGATCAACAAAATATAATTTTTTTTTATCTCAGAATGAAAAATATGTGATTCTGATAGTATTTTTCCTCCTGAATTCAAATATGATATCGGGTTTTATCCATCACGCAAGGTTCCCGAGAGACAGGTTTTTAGAATTTCAAACACTTTTAAATTTTCTACATTCGTAACTACACAGTATTCGAATATTCGGACTCACCTAGAAAGTAATAAATGACGATTTTCTGCTATATTTCGCCTGTGGAGCATCCCTTAATGGTCCAACAATAATCGGCCAGCATATTAGGATTCCATTTGCCTTGATATCTCTTTTCCATAGCTGAAATCTCCTGATGAAAGTGTTCCCCGTGCTCATTGCTCACTGCGCCAAGATTTTCCGGGAAGAAATCTAGGTTTATTAAAAAAAATAATTATTTAAACTCATTAATTGAAATTGAAATAAAAAAAACTGTGGGTGATGGAGAAATTCCGATTACACATTTGAAAACACGATAAAAACTGCATGAAGTACAACTGTTGGTACTCATGAGACAAAATTCATGTTGACCAGTGTAATCACATGTGGAGATAAAGTCATGAAAATGTTAATGAATTATAAACATGGCGATGGATTTTTAATTTCACGTTTCAAGGTAAACTTCTCCTTCTAATGGTTGGACTTTGCTCATTTTTGGAGAATATATTCTTCAGTTTATTTCAATAATACATCCTGAATTTCGTTGCAAAACATGGAAAATTGCAAACACCAGAGCAATTTTGATATTTTCTTTTTATGTGAACTCCTATACCCAATGGTCCGATTTTACTGATTAACTAATCTGTCCTTACTTTTTTTATTAATTACTATAAGCCAAGTTTGGTTTCGATTAAACAAAAATTGCGACCGCTAGCGTAACTATTATTCTACCAGTTATATTAGGCTATACGGATGTGAAACATTGACTCTTACTTTAAGGGAGGAAAGGAGATTACGAATATTTGAGAATAAAGTTCTTAGGAAAATGTTTGCACCAAAGAGAGAAGAACAGATAGATGAATGGAGAAGACTACATAACAGTGAACTACATGGTGTTTATAAGAAGCCAGATATAATAAGAACAGTTAAGTCTCATAGACTGCGATGGGCAGGACATATGACACGAATGGGGGAATGAAAGACGTGTATGGAAGCTTCGTGTAGGAAAACCAGAGGGAAAACGCCCAGTTTGTAGACCAAGAATGAGGTGGGAGAATAACATTAACCATGATTTGAGGGAAGTAGATTATACAGGCAATGATTGGAAAACATTAGCTCAGGATAGGGATGAATGGAGAGATTATATCCGCGCGGCCATAAACCTAAGGGTTCGATAGTTCAGTTAGTTAGTTAGTTAAGGAAGTTCATTTCTACGCTTTGTATTCTACTTTATAATTTTTTGGTCATTACTCAAGTTTCAGTCCCATAAAGTAATGCAGGAACTGCCTATGTTTTATAAAACTTCATTCTGGTATCTCTTCTTGTTATGTACTTTAATTATATACATACAAAATTATATTTGGTATATAATCCAATATAAATATTACATATTAAAAAAAAAATATGGTGAAGAATATTTGTCGGAAGAGGCTGGCAAGATATTGTAATCTATCTGTATGAATGATGATGAATCTGAGAGCGACACCAGCGCTCCTGGCGGTAATGCATCTTGAAGCAGATTGATGGATAGCAGTGTGACAACAATACAACATTTATTTCCCTTGAAATACATTCACCTGTCTGTCGGATATCTCTCTGTTTCTTTATGTTGGTACCACTTTGCTATCTTTCTTACACCTACACCTTTTATGCAATCACCGCCTTCTCATCCAGAATTCTGAGTTCAGATCTTATCTATTGAAAGGGGTGAGAATGATGCCATTTTAAAGCCACAAAACCCTAACTCTACAATTTAACATCTTTACAAACATACAGTGTCATTTGTTCCTTATTATTATTATTATTATTATTATTATTATTATTATTATTATTATTATTATTATTATTATTATTATTATTTGGGCTGTGATGTTCGCTACAATGTGGAAAGAGATATTGACTCCAAAATAAATACATTTTACGGGGTGTGGAACAATACAGAGAACATTCAAAAATAAAATTAGAAAAGAAACCAAGATAAAAATGTATAATGTTATGGCGGTTCCCACAATATTGTATGGATGTGAAACTTGGGCTCCAGTGAAAAGACAGAAGGATAGAATACAGACGGCAGAGATGCGGTTCCTAAGACAAGTTAAAGGATGTACAATACTTGATAGAATAAGAAATGAGGATATAAGAGAAGAATTGAAAGTACAGCCTTTATTGGATAAAGTCACGAATTACAGACAGAAATGGATTGATCACATGGATGGAATGAGTAAGGAGAGATATCCATTGTTAGCAAGAAATTATCAAGCAAGAGGAAGGCGTGATGTTGGAAGACCCAGAAGACGTTGGGCTGATGCATTATGAAGTCGGAACGGGCAATTGCCTAATCCCTGGAGTGATTATTATTATTATTATTATTATTATTATTATTACTATTGTTATTATTGTTATTATTATCATTGTTATTATTATTGTTGTTATTATTTTATTATTATTATTTTTATTATTATTTTATTATTATTTTTATTATTATTATTGTTGATATTACTATTATTATTATTATTATTATTATTATTATTATTATTATTATTATTATTAAGGTTGTAGCATATCACTCGCATTGTTTGAGATATTTACACATAAAGCACTGTCAAACTGGAGCAGAAAATGTTCAGGTACGAGTGTACCAATTGGAGATGGATCAACAGATACAATATATACACTGTAATTTGCGGATGTAGCCAGATGACCACTTGTTGAAAAGAAAATTGCCACCATTTTCTTCCTCACAAACTTAGGCCTTTTGACTATGTCGGAGGCTGCTCATCTGGGAAGACCCACACCTATGATTGGTGCTTTGTTTCACGGCCATACTGGTAGATCCAAGTTTCGTCACCTGTCACTATGTATGACACCCGGCGTGGATCCCCGTTGTTGAATCTCGCCAGCATTTCTCTGCACAATTCCACTCTAGTGTTTTTATGCCCTTCTGACAAGTGGTGTGACACTCTTAAGTATTGGTGCAGGATGGTGCAAACACTTGGCGAACTAATCCCTAGGGCCCACTTGATGGCCTTATAGGTCAGTCGTGGATCTTCCTTAATTAGAGTCTCCACTGCAGAGATGTTTTCTTCTGTCATCACTGTTGTTGCCCTCCCACTTCTGCCTTCATCTTTAAGGGATGTTCTCTCCCACTTAAATCCAGGAAATCAGCGGAAAACTGTTGCACGCGAAGGAACAAGGTCCCCAGATGTTTGTGTGAGTTGCTCAAGTGTTTACGACTCATTTAAACAACACTTAAAATCATATAAAATCGTAGCAAGAAAATATTCCCTCTCAAGCTCCATAGGACGCGTTTGATTTCACCACGCACGGACTACTACACAAAGGTGCTGTTCAGAGACAACTGAAAGGAATCGCTTCTACCTGCTATAGTTTTAACGTTCGAGAGTTGAGCTTTCAAATGGTATATTAGTTTATTGCATTCCTGTCGCCATACTGCAGTGTCTCAAAACTTATCTAGTGACCCTCGTATAAGATTACCCAAAAAGATCAACACCTACAAACCACATGGGAAAAGATATTTGGGACGGCCAAGGAAACGATGGACTTGACACCGGAACAGGTCACATTGACCTAATCCTGGAAAGGAAGGAGAAGAAGATTGGGGAAAACTAGGGAGAAAATAAACTCAGTCAGGTTGGAAATCATTCGGGTTTGAACCCTAGATTTCCCAAATACGAGTCTCAAACGCTACTCGCTCTGTTTATAATAAGAAAATTCTGATTTGAGTTCGGTTCTTGGAAGAGTCGCGGTAGATTCGTTTTGTTACGCAGTGAATCGCATTGCATTGTGGGTAGCGATAGTGAAGCAGCCATTACTACATGCAAAAAAGTCGCGTCTCTCGAAACAGCTACACGTAAATTGCTGTGCAATTATACAATTTAATGCTTTCAGTGTTTTCACAGTGTTTATATGTATTTTAAGTGTTCTAGTGCTAGTGACGTGTTTTTGCGAAAGAAATTCGAAGTGTTAAATATTAAATCAGTGTGTTTTACATGTGTTCGTTTGGTGATGATACCGTCTTGCCTGCAGAAGGTAAGTGGTCGCACGTGCACAAGGGTTTTAGTAATGTTGAAATGCAATTAAATGTCCTACTTTCACAATGTCAAGGTCAAATATACTATAATGTTAAACTATATAATACATTAAAACACATGCATAAACCTGTAACATAAAAATAAGATCAGTAATTGTTAGAGCCTATTTATGTGGCCTATATATTCGCCTGTAAAATTAGGCCTACTTAGAAAACTTAATCGTTCATTATAGAAGAAACTTAGGCCTATGGGGAATCGGTTATAGATGGGTAGAAATGCCATAATCAAAAATTATATCAACATCATCATCCAGGGATTAAGCCTGTTGGCTCGTTCCGGTTTCATGAAAGCTAGAATTGTTAAAATTGTTCAGACCATCTTCTGTGTGAGCGTCCAACATTTATCCTTCCGTGTGGTTTATAATTCAGCAATCATCATCATTCATCATTCCAGGGATTAGGCAATTGCCCGTTCCGACTTCATAATGCATCAGCCCAACGTCTTCTAGGTCTTCCAACATCACGTCTTCCTCTTGCTTGATAATTTCTTGCTAACAATGGATATCTCTCCTTACTCATTCCATCCATGTGATCAATCCATTTCTGTCTGTAATTCGTGACTTTATCCAATAAAGGCTGTACTTTCAATTCTTCTCTTATAACCTCATTTCTTATTCTATCAAGTCTTGTACATCCTTTTACTTGTCTTAGGAACCGCATCTCCGCCGTCTGTATTCTATCCTTCTGTCTTTTCACTGGAGCCCAAGTTTCACATCCATACAATATTGTGGGAACCGCCATAACATTATACATTTTTATCTTGGTTTCTTTTCTAATTTTATTTTTGAATGTTCTCTGTATTGTTCCACACACCGTCTGAAATTTATTTATTTTGGAGTCAATATCTCTTTCCACATTGTAGCCAACATCACAGCAATACTTTTGGAAATCTTTCTTCTGGCATTCTACTAATATGTTCTTTCCAGTCGTTCCTATATTTAATTATTCGGTCTGTAAGTTTGAAAATATTTAGTTCCTTTCTTATATCTTCATTTGTTTTCTTATCCAGCAGAGAATATCCTGCTATATTTCTTAAAAATCGCAAATTATACATTCGATTCTAATTTCCTGATATAATTGTATTTTTAGTGTTAATTGAGAATATATTTAACAAGTTATAAATTAATGGATAAGAAAAGAAATAACAAAATAAAGCAAGAATTATAGGCTATTCTATTGCTAGAAGCCCACATATATTCATTTAATTTCATTGGGTGATCAAAATGGACAAGTTACATACATACATAGTGTTCTGTCCAAGAGCAGGTCTTTCACTGCAAACTCAGCATTCTCCATTCTTTCCCTAACTCAGCCTTCCTTTTTTTATCCGCATACGAACCATTTATTTTAATATTGTCTATCATCTGATGTATTTTTCTGCCTTTAACCTTCTTTCCGTTCACCATTCCTTCTAGAGCAGTTTCTTCTTAGCCAGTGGCCAATCCAATTCATTTTCCTCTTCTTTATTAGTTCCAGCAGCATTGTTCTTCCTAATGCACAAGTTCCCATCCATAGTAATTCTGCCCGAAGACAGGTCCTTCACTGCAATCGTAGCATTTTCATGCTGTGCTTGCAGCTTTACTAGTGAATTACAGGTGTGGTAGCTTCCCCCTAGGCGCAGAGCTACGGGACTTGCGCTGGTTCGAGTCTCCACGGGGGAAGAAATTTTCTCATGGTATTTCGGCCAGTACGGGACCAGTGCCCACCCAGCATCGTGAGGCAATTGGGTAGTTACAATAAGTAGCGGCTCCAGGTTGAGGAACCAGCTATAACGGCTGGGGGACTCGACATGCTATCCACATGTCACCCCTACACTGGCAGTTGATCATCTACCTCTGTGTTGACACATGTGGATGTGAAGGGCCAGCAGCCGGCTGGTAAAGGGGCAACCGCTGAAAAGTGGAAAGACCCTCAATCGGATCGGTAGCTTCCCGTTGCTTTCCACACCGGTGAAGGATGATGATGATAATGATAAGGATGATGATGATGATGATATGATTTCGGGGACCGTTTGGACCTTACAGTTTTCCTGACATTTGTCTTACAGGTGAGGAAAAACCCCGATAAAAACCTCACCCAGTAAAACTGCTCCGACCGGGGATCGAACCCGAGCCCGCTGCGTGAGAAGGCAGCACGCTACCTCGAGACCACAAGGGTAAGAAAATAGGGCAAGTTAGCGTACACCAGGTTAGTTTACAGTTCATTGGATAATCTGACAAGGAAACATTGGCTGTTCTCTTTGAACAGTGACTAATGTAGGTGGACTCCTGGCATGGGATCCCCGAATTAAATATATTTAACTTGGATGAAAATATGATTGAGTGTGGACAAAATGGATAGAATATTTAAATCGGCAGTCAATAGATAATATAGTAAAACAGATACTGTTATACAAAACTAAAGACTGAAAGAGTCAAGGACAACCAATGATAAGATGGCTGGATCAAAAAGTATATTATTTTTTGGGATCGGAACAGGTAGAAACACTAAATTCCTGAAGTAGAAGGAAGAGATAGATATTTAATTTTTATTTTTCTTCTTCTACAACAACATCACAGCTCAAAATCGGGCCTTAGCTTCTTTTATCCATACCCTCCACCCTTCCCTATCCAATTCACTCTTTTCAATGCTGCTGATCCAAGGAGCTCTCATTAGTTAGTTGTTACTGCATCAATCCAACTATCATTAGGTCTTCCAACTGATTTTTAAAAAATATTTTTCTTCCATAACCTTCTTTTATATCCTGTGTTCATCTATTATCTTTATACGCTATATAGGCCTATATAATTCTTCTGTACATGTTTGTCACTCTACTCCTGCTAAATGACTGCACCTATTTTGATGAATTTTATTTGTATGTGCCTGTTTGTGTCCCTCGATGGTTTAGTTTCACAAATGGACCCTCTAAAACCATTAGGTGTAGGAATTCACCTGAAGTGGAAATTTAAAAATCGCTCTAGCAGTCACAATTTTTGGTGTTTCACAACGAAACTCAGTATATCCTATTAAAATAAACCGAAAAATGTATTATCCAAAAATGAGCGAAATCCGGCTTTTAGAAGTGGAAATTGAAAAACTGCCTTTTTTTTTTTTTTTTTTTTTTTTTTTTTTTTTTTTTTTTTTTTTTTTTTTTTTTTTTTTTTTTTTATAAATAGAGCCCCACCACCATCCCCCTGGGTTTGCTCATGCTTAATGCCCATATCCCCAGGTCTGCTCTTGTCCCTATTTATTATCCAGCGTGATTTCTTTATTTAATTCATTATACTTTTACAGGTCCACCGCTGTGGTCTCGAGGTAGCGTGCTGCCTTGTCACGCAGCGGGCCCGGGTTCGATCCCCGGTCGGGGCAGTTTTTCTGGGTAAGGTTTTTATCGGGGTTTTTCCTCACCTGTAAGACAAATGTCAGGAAAACTTTAAGGCCCAAACGGTCCTCCGAAATCATATGGCCATCATCTTTATCATCATCATCCTTATCATTATCATCATCCTTCACCGGTGTGGAAAGCAACGGGAAGCTACCACACCTACACAATTCCCTAGTAAAGCTGCAATCATAGCATGAAAATGCTATGATTGCAGTGAAGGACCTGCCTTCAGGCAGAATTACTATGGATGGATACTTTTACAGAGTGCGGCTAGTCGAAACTTAATCTAAGGTGTTTACAGTTATATTACAGGACTGGATCGATTTTGATGAAATTTTTGGTGTGTGTTTGAGTGGATCCCTGGATGGTTTAGATTCACAACTGTACCCGGTAGGTGGCGCTTCGATCGGGATATAGGAGTTTTCTATGTCAGATGTGTAGTCATCTGCATTATCGACATATTCCGCGCGACAACAATGTGATGTCATCTTCCACGCTTCTTGAGCCACAAAAGACGGCAGTGAGGAGTGTTCTTGCGAACTTATTTAGTAATATCTAATTACGTCTAAGTAGTGAATATATGGTAAAAAGTAGCTTATGTTTTATCGTCTGGGCATGACAACGTCTGCTGGGTCCGCTAGTATATTTATGTCATTCAGATGGAGAACAATTAAAATTGCCGCTTCTTAGCGACAAAGATCAAAGGAATCATTCATAAGTATTACTCTGAAAGGGTGGTCGACTGATTGATGGCGACCACATACAACTCCACGGTATCCTGCTGCAAATCACAAACTCCTTCAAATATCTAGGAGCAACACTCCAAACAGTCCAGCCCCGTAGCCGAGTGGATAATGCAAGATGCCTTGGCGCAGAGCTACGGGACTTGCGCTGCTTCGTATCCCCATGGGCGAAGGAATTTTCTCATGGAATTTCGGTCAATATGGGACCGGTGCCCACCCAGCATCGTGAGGCATTTGGGTAGCTACAATAAGTAGCGACTCCAGATCGAGAAGACCAGCTATAACGGCTGGGGGACCCGACATGCTAACCACATGTCACCCCTACACTGGCTTATGATTGTCTACCTCTATGATTAACACATGTGGACGTGAGACCAGTCGTCGGATGGTAGACCAATGGTTTTCTAGGCCTGTCGCGCTTGGAGTTTAGCTTTTTTTACACTCCAAACAACAGTGGTTATGCTCCTTGCTTCTGGTCCCAAGGGTCACGGGTTCAAACCCGGCCGGGGTCTATGGATTTTTTTAGGACGGAAAAATCCAAGGAGCAAGTCCTCCGGGAGGGACTTTAAGCCATGGGTCCCCAGTCTGAATATTTTGAGACTCGTAAAAAATCCTTAAGCCTGAATGAAAAGGCCTCTAAGCAAAATTTATCGACTTTTTCCGTCCTAGTACTACCTTGGTCTCCTAGATGTCAGTATGAGGCGGAACGCTGACCACGTACCACTCAAATGACATCTATACGAAAACAAGTGTAACTAAATTAGTATGGTTCAAATTCATCCCTGTAGGAGGAGAGCGCCTAAATCTCTGTAAAGGGAAAACATAGGCTTACAATACAAACAACAGTCAAATCCTTCAGAATACGTACGAAATAGAGAGCGGCAGCTGTTACAGTTGCCACATACGACACAGATAACATCACACAACTGTCACTTACAACAGCCATGACACTTTTTAAAGCCAAGATACTTCCCATCTTAACGGATGGAATACAAATCATGTGGACTGACCTCAGCTACAATGACCTTAATACGTTATAACAAGTGAAAGCAAGCATCCTAAAATCTGCAATGGAGATCTCGAAATTTGCTCCATCTAGACAAAGAAATTAAACGTAGGCTCAATTCTGTAAATGCGTGCTATTATGCATTACAGAGACTCTTGCCGTCCCAACTCCTTTAAAAAAACGTTAAACTGAAAATATATAAAACTGTTATTCTACCAGTTACATTATATGGGTGCGAAACATGGACTCTTACTTTAAGGGAGGAAAGGAGATTACGAGTACTAGACAATAAAGTTCTTAGGAACATATTTAGACCAAAGAGAGATGAACAGACAGGTGATTGGAGAAGACTTCATAACAGTGAACTACATGGTCTTTATAGGAAACCAGACATAATAAGAACAGTTAAGTCTCGTAGACTGCGGTGAGCAGGACATGTGGCGCGAATGGGGAATGAAAGACATGCATGGAAGCTTATTGTAGGATAACCAGAGGGAAAATGTCTAGTTGGTAGACCAAGAATGAAGTGGGAAAATAACATTAACTATGATTTGAGAGAAGTAAATTATACAGGGAATGATTGGAAAGCATTAGCTGAAGATAGGGATGTATGGGGGCTTATGTCCATGCGGCCATGAACCTATGGGTTCGATAGTGCCAGTGAGTTAGTTAGAATTGCATTTGAGTTAGCACGGGAAAGTTTGCTCGTGGAAGAATTACGCATGAAGTTCCTGCTACCAGGTACTATACAGGAAGCTACATTGAATGAGATAAGATAAAAGAAATACCCAGCGATTTTTACTCAACAGATGGGATGACCAATCGGAATTAGACTGAGCCAAACAACAAGATAAGCAGTGCAGTAACAAAACATGGATATCAGCACAAACACCTCACAGAGCTTACACAAATAATTTGGAACAATAATTACAGATGGGAATCAGATGCACAAAAAAATTAAACATAGGCTCAATTCTGAAAATCTTTCTTGCTATTATCCATTAAATGGACTCGACGCCCTAACTCCTCTAAAAAATCGTTAAAATCGAAAATGTATTATTATAACCCGGCCGGCGTCGATGGATTTTTTTAGGATGGAAAAATCCAAGGAGCAAGTCCTCCGGGAGGGACTTTAAGCCGTGGGTCCCGAGTCTGAAGATTTTTTGGCTCGTAAAAGATCCTTAAGCCTGAATGAAAGGCCTCTAAGCAAAATTTACCGAATTTTCCCGTCCTATCACTAACTTGGTTTCCTAGATGTCAGTATGAGGCGGAACGCTGACCACGGATCACTCAAATGACATCTATACGAAAACAAGTGTAACTAAATTAGTATGGTTCAAAATTCTTCCCTGTAGGGGGAGAGCGATTGATCTCTGTTAAGGGAAGCATGGGCTTACAAGATACAAGAAGATAAACTGTTTTTCTCCCAATTGGAAGCAGCACATATGATATTCTTGAGACCACTTTTTGGATTCACAAGATTAGATCAACAAAGAAATATTAACATCAGAAAAAAATTGAAAGTCGAAAATAAGCTATGTTAACTGGTAAACCAAAAATAAACAAAATTGGAAACATCGTGTTTTTAGGATGGAAAGGGGAAGATTACACAAACTATCTCTACAATATCAACCATATGGAAAGATAGAATTGGGAAGACGAAGACATACTCGTAGATTGATTTATCAAGATCACCCTGAGTAAACTATAGGCGACAGATTCTACTAAAATGTTCATGATGCTGATGATATTATATGAGTTGGAAACATAGACCCTTGCTTTAAGGGAGGACAAAATATTATGAATATTTGAGAATAAAGTTCTTAGGAAAAATTTTGGACCAAAGAGAGATGAACAGACAGGCGAATGGAGAAGACTACATAACACTGAGCTATAGGTTTATGATATTTATAGGAAACCCGATATAGGCCTAATAAGAACAGTTAAATCTCGTTGTTTGCGATGATTCGGATATATATAGGCCTATATATAGGCTATACATACATATAGGCCTATGTTATAATTAAATTTTGACATTTAGCAATGAAGGCCAAATATGTCATTAAAAGGAAAATAAACGCCTGAACCGGGATTTGAACCTAGGACCTCTAAATTGGTACGTTAGTGCGCAACAAGTTACGCTATCCAGGCATCCTAGCACAAACATTCATTTTTTATTTAGGCCTATATACGGTATATTCTCTATCACTCGGTCTCACTGCCCTCTCGTGCCTTCTATAACAACTAAGCAAATTAAAGATAATTTTTACATTATAGCAGTGATGATTCTTTATTTCCATGTAAAATAAAAATTCTCTTTAATTTGCTTACTTGTCATAGTAGCCACGAGAGGGCAGTGGGACCGTGTTCCTGTACGTCTCATGATAGAGAATGTATAAATAAAGGGTATATATATAGGCTATATATATATATATAGGCCTATATATATATATATATATATATATATAATATATATATATATACCTTGAATTTTTTCCCAAAAATGACATAATTTCAAAAATATCGAAAACTGCAAAAATACAATCTAGAGGGCGAGTCAGCGATTTATAATGCAAAAAATCCGGTTAAAATAAAAAAATTGAAAATCGAGTTATTTTTTTTCAAGGCTATAACCTTGGATTTTTTCCTGAAAATGACATAATTAGAAATATCGAAAACTGCATAAATACAATTTAGAGTGTGTGTCCGTGATTTATAATGCAAAGAATCCAGTTAAAATCAAAAATTTGAAAATCGAGTTATTTTTTTCCCAAAAATGACAATTTCAAAAATATCGAAAACTGCAAAAATAGAATCTAGAGGGTGTGTCCGCGATTTATAATGCAAAACATCCGGTTAAAATCAAAAATTTGAAAAACGAGTTTTTTTTTTCCAAGGATATTTTTACCTTGGATTTTTTTCCCAAAAATGACATATTTTCAAAACTATCGAAAACTGCAAAAATACAATCTAGAGGGCGAGTCAGCGATTTATAATGCAAAAAATCCGGTTCAAATAAGAAATTTGAAAATCGAGTTATTTTTTCCCAAGGCTATATATAAACTTGGATTTTTTCCCAGAAATGACATAATTTCAAATAGGCCTATATCGAAAACTGCAAAAATACAATCTAGAGGGCGAGTCAGCGATTTATAATGCAAAAAATCCGGTTAAAATAAAAAATTTGAAAATAGAGTTATTTTTTCCTGAAAATGACATAATTAAAAATATCGAAAACTGCAAAAATACAATCTAGAGTGTGTGTCCGCTATTTATAATGCAAAAAATCCGGTTAAAATAAAAAAATTGAAAATCTAGATATTTTTTTCCAAGGCTAAAACCTTGGATTTTTTCCTGAAAATGACATAATTTCAAAAATATCGAAATTGCAAAAATACAATCTAGAGGGCGGGTCAGCGATTTATAATGCAAAAAATCCGGTTCAAATAAAAAATTTGAAAATCGAGTTATTTTTTTTCCTAGGCTATAAACCTTGTTTTTTTTCCCAAAAATGACATAATTTCAAAAATATCGAAAACTGCAAATATACAATCTAGAGGGCGTGTCAGCGATTTATAATGCAAAAAATCCGGTTAAAATAAAAAATTTGAAAATCGAGTTTTTTTTCCAACGCTATAACCTTGAATTTTTTCCCAAAAATGACATAATTTCAAAAATATCGAAAACTGAAAAAATACCATCTAGAGGGCGAGTCAGCGATTTATAATGCAAAAAATCCGGTTAAAATCAAAAATTTGAAAATCAAGTTATTTTTTCCCGAAAATGACATAATTAAAAATATCGAAAACTGCAAAAATACAATCTAGAGTGTGTGTCCGCGATTTATAATGCAAAAAATCCGGTTAAAATAAAAAAATTGAAAATCGAGTTATTATTTTCCAAGGCTACAACCTTAGATTTTTTTCCTGAAAATGACATAATTACAAAAATATCGAAATTGCAAAAATACAATCTAGAGGGCGGGTCAGCGACTTATAATGCAAAAAATCCGGTTAAAATAAAAGATTTGAAAATCGAGTTATTGGATTTTTTCCAAAAAATAACATAATTTCAAAAATATCGCAAACTACAAAAATATAATGTAGATGGCGAGTCAGCGATTTATAATGCTAAAAATCCGGTTAAAATAAAAAATTTGAAAATCGAGTTATTTTTTTCCAAGGATTTTTTTTCCTTGGATTTTTTCCCAAAAATTACATAATTTCAAAAATATCGAAAACTGAAAAAATACAATCTAGAGGGTGTGTCCGCGAAAATATATATATATATATATATATATATATATATATATATATATATATAGGCTATTTGTGCTAGGATGTCTGGATAGAGTAACTTGTAGCGCACTGATGTACCAAGTTAGACGTCCTGGGTTCAAATCCCGGTTCAGGCGTTCATTTTTCTTATCATGTCATATATATATACATATATATATATATATATATATAAATATATGTCCACCGCTGTGGTCTCGATGGTAGCGTTCTGCCTTGTCACGCAGCGGGCCCGAGTTCGATCTCCGGTCGGGAAGTTTTTCTGGGTGAGGTTTTTATCGGGGTTTTTCCTCACCTGTAAGACAAATGTCAGGAAAACTTTAAGGCTCATACGGTCCCCGAAATCATATGGCCATCATCATCATCCTTATCATCACCATCATCGTCATTATAATCATCCTTCACCGGTGTGGAAAGCAACGGGAAGCTACCACACCTACAATTCCCTAGTAAAGCTGCAAGTATAGCATGAAAATGGTATGATTGCAGTGAAGGACCTGCCTTCGGGCAGAATTACTATGGATGGATATATATGTGTGTGTGTGTGTGTGTGTGTGTGTGTGTGTGTGTGTGTGTGTGTGTGTAATTATGTAGGCTATATTTTCCATAGTTATTTTCAGTGTGTTTTATCGATGAAAATTAGTAAAAACCTTATAAAAATGTTTTCAAGTGAACAACCTGAAATAGCTCCATTCCCTCTGAGTTCTCTAATATTTCTTTGGTAAATACGCCGTTTATATTCTTAGTATAGTCTATACACGCAACAATACGAATAATAACACGTCGGCATTGTTAGTATATAATCCTCAATTTTATTGTACAGCTGGGCATTTTTTATAATTTACGCTCTTTATATTATTTTACTGTAGAAGCTATAAAATTGTCTGGCGTTAAAAATTCAATGCGCGCGCAGCCATAATTCTTAACGTTGCCATGACAACCGAAAGAATGCGTATAAATTGTGATGCTCTTATGTTGTGATATTTCTATACAGTCACTTCACAAATTTATTGTCGATGGTGTTAAAGGTTTATTGTCTAAGCTACTGATAATTTTATACCGGGTGTTCCAGTGCCTAAAAAACGCAGATGGTAAAGTTACAATAAATTTCATGGCGCGACAGGCCTATTACACTGTGCAACAGAAAAATAAACTTTTGTTTGTCTCAGATAGAAAAATAATGTGATTCTGATAGTATTTTTTCTCCTGAATTCAAATATGATATCGGTTTTTCTCCATCACTCAAGGTTTCCGAGAGACAGGCATTTATTATAATTTCAAACACTTTAATATTTTCTACATTCGTAACTACACAATATTCGAACATTCGGACTCACCTAGAAAGTAAGAAATGACAATTTTCTGCTATATTTCGCCTGTGGAGCATCCCTCTTGATGGTCCAACAATAATCGGCCAGCATATTAGGATTCCATTTGCCTTGATATATCTTTTCCACAGCTGAAATCTCCTGATGAAAGTGTTCCCCGTGCTCATCGCTCACTGCGCCAAGATTTTCCAGGAAGAAATCTAGGTTTATTAAAAGAAATAATTATTTAAATCCATTAATTGAAATTGAAATAAAAAAACTGTGGGTGATGGAGAAATTCCGAATACATATTTGAAAACGCGATAAAAAACTGCATTAAGTACAACTATTGGTACTCATGAGACAAAAATCATGTTGACCAGTGTTATCAAGATTATCTAACTAAAACATTAGGCCTAATTGAGTTTCAGTTGTTTTAGCGAATTCTGAAGGAATTAACCTGTTGAGGTTGTTCACATGAACCGATTTTTTGGAAAGTTTTTACAGATCTTCACCGATCCAATGTAGTAGACGCCGAAAACAAATATGACAATATAATTACTCAGTGACACTCCCGTACTCACTGGCACTATCGAACCCGTAGGTTCATGGCCGCGCGAACATAAGCTCTTCATACATCCCTATCCTGAGTTAATTTTTCAAACCATCCCCTGTATAATATGCTTCCCTCAAATCATGGTTAGTTATTCTACAACCTTATTCTTGGTCTACCAACTGGGCGTTTTCCCTCTGGTTTAATTATAAGAAACTTCAATGTCATTCTTTTATTCCCACTTCGTGTCACATGTCCTGCCCATCGCAGTCTATGAGGCATAATTATTCCTATTATATCTGGTTTCGAGGTTAGATAGTAAAGTTAAAAGAGTGCGAAACACAAGTAAGTGGAAGAAATGTTTTGCATTGGTTAAGTCTTGTTTTTTTGACGCCGACGGTATTAGGGCATCCGAGGGCTAGGGAGTCTTTCCTTTCTTCCATTTCTTCTTTCCTTTATTTTCTTTTATTCTCCAGAAAAGCCTGACCAGGGACTATAAGATGGCAGCCCCATCACTGGTCTTGCCTTCCTTTGGCCAGCAACCAATCGAAGGGACTATTATTATGCTTTCAAGTCTTATACGAGAATTTCCCTCAAACGCTGGAGGGAAAATTTTCTATAGGATCGTAACAGGCCTTGGCCTAATTCTTGGAAGGAAGAAGAAGAAGAAGATATCTGGTTTCCTATAAAGATAATATAGCTCACTGTTATTTAGTCTTCTCCATTCGCCTGTCTGTTCATCTCTCTTAGCTCCAATTTTCTTCATAAGAACTTTATTTTCAAATACTCGTAACATTTTCACCTCCCTTAAAGCGAAATTCCATGTTTCCTACCATATAATATAATTGGGAGAATAACATTTTTATAGGCTATATTTTCTTTTAGTGAAAATATATAAAGTTATTATTCTACCAGTTATATTATATGGATGCGAAACATGGACTCTTACTTTAAGGGAGGAAAGGAGATTACAAGTATTTGAGAATAAAGTTCTTAGGAAAATTTTTGGAGCAAAGAGAGGGGAACAGACAGGCGAATGGAGAAGACTACATAACAATGAACTACATGGTCTTTATAGGAAGCCTGATATAATAAGAACAGTTAAGTCTTGTAGACTGCGGTGGGCAGGACATGTTGCGCGTATGGGGAATGAAAGACTTGCATGGAAGCTTCTAGTAGGAAAGCCAGAAGGAAAACGCCCAGTTGATAGACCAAGAATGAGGTGGGAAAATAACAATAATTATACAGGGAATTATTGGAAAACATTAGCTCAGGATAGGGATTATGAGAGATTATGTCCGCGCGGCCATGAACCTACGAGTTCGATAGCGCCAGTTAATTGATTAGTTATAGACTACATTTTCAGTTTATTTATTTATTTATTTATTTGAGAGAAGTTGGGACGATAAGAGTCCCTGTAATGTATAGTAACACGCATTTCCAGAATTAAGCCTATGTTTAATATATTATTATAATGATATTGTGATAAGAAAAATTAATGTGTACCAGGAATCGAACCGTGGACCTCTAGTTCTCCAGACTAGTGTGCAGCCCACTACACCATTCCACACCTGGCACAAACACCAACAATTCTTTTCACATATATAAATCTATAATTCTCGTTTCGTCCGCTGTCAGGTATATGACACTGCCATCGCCAACGGTCGGCTTCGTTTAGAAGTATCTATATTTGAGAATTTTACACCACCAAAATTCTCAAATATAGATACTTATAAACGAAGCCGGCCGTTGACGATGGCAGTGCCATCTACCTCACAGCGGACGAAACGAGAATTATAGATTTGTAGCCTATATGTGGACAGAATTATTGGTGTTTGTGCCAGGTGTGGAATGGTGTAGTGGGCTGCACACTAGTCTGGAGAACAATGGGTTTCGATTTCTGGTTCAGACATTAATTTTTCTTTTCACAATATCATTATAATATTATAATATGATCCATTATTGGAACTGTGTTAAAATAACAGTATTGGAAAATGTTAAATAATGTTTGTGCATCTGATTCCTATTTGTAATTAACTAATTTATGTTCCTGGGCAGGCCTATATTACTTGTAACTTGACAAGGTATTCAAATTTTCTGTGTAAGTTTGTTTAACACCACCCTTTATATTGGATTTTCTGCACAGAGAGAATGTGTGTTTGTGGACATGATGAGTAAAAATAAATAAATAAACATGGCGCAGGAAGGAAGCGAATAAATAGAAACAATCACACATTCTGTTGTTTGCTTTTTCTATTCCAACAGAAATCATTCCTTTATATGAAATTCCATATAGGAAAAGAATGTCTACTAAAAACACATATTCGTATAGAATAGCTTTTGTTTATTTAATCGCTTTTCAAAAGACATGCCATTGTTACTGTACAAAAATAAATAAAGGAATATAAACAATACTGTATTTTTGTGGATATTGTTACATAAAAAATGAACTATTCTTTTATTTGTTTTATACTTATTTAAGTGAAACAAGAGAAGTTTTTATTTAAAAATAAATGAAATCAGCGGTGCGTTACAAACGTGATGAATGTGGAAGAAGCCCAGCTCATATTGTTATTGTTTTGTTTTTCGCCGGGCTTGAGGAATAAAAACAGCGCTCCTAGTGGCGGCTATCCCAAGTACTAACGTATTCATTTTTAGGCAGATAACAATAGAGAAGCGCTAGTGACGTACACAGTCTCTTGTTAACATAAAAAAAGTGGTAACAATGGGAGAGCAAATTAGACCAACACCTGGCTTTGTGACGTAGGCAGACCAGCCCTGCCCTCACTGTTTTGCAAACACAAGGCTTTGCCAATTCTATTCTATTCATTTTGCACATTTCCGGGGAAGTCCTCGTTTCGAACTACCTCAAGGTCGTGTTTAATGAGAATTATCTACTTCCTTGGACAAATTGCCATTCATGAATGTCCAAACTTACTGGCGATGTTGGATGACTCTAAACTTTAAGGATAAAAGTTTACTGATGGTATTTATCATAAGTAATGCCACGAGTGATTTCCAATTTATCTAGAGAATTTGGAAATCAAGAGTGGCATTTGTTAGGACTATTTAACGAATAAAATTAAGCTGTTTACTCACAAATCATTATTTAACTATAGTTATTTTAAAATATTTATATATTTAATGTAAATGACGATGTTTGAAAACAAATGTGAAACGATAGGTACGCTTCATCTGCTTCTTTTGTTTATCACTGCAACCAGATCATACTATTCATTGCCAAAGGAACGCAATATTGTAAGAATGCTCTCTAGTGGAGAAAAAATGAAACACATCAAACTGTATATTAATTCATTTCTGATGTCGTATGATGTAAATATGACAATTATATTTTTCTGGATTGTTACCTGGAAAAAAATACATTTAAGAAAGTGCAAACAGTGGTTTCTTTTTTTGGTGGTATAATCAATATTGTTTTTATATTAACTCCCGCATGCGACATGTGTTGACATTCATGCACTATATATACAATCTGGTAGCCGTATTTCTCGCGGGCTCAGTCACTGCAAAATAATGGTCAGACCTGTTCAGAATATTAAAAAGGAGGAGCTTTCTTTAATATGGTAATTATAACACTGATAAATATTTCGTGAAACACGACTCTGATTGGTTGTAAAACAGAAATGATTGAAACGTGATTGGTCATTGACTCCCATTTGGGGCATGAGTTAAATAGTCGCTGCATATCTTGTCAACTTTTTCAGTCATTTCCTTTGATCACAATTTGAATAAACGAAGGAACCAAAACCTGCAACTTTAAATCCCATAACAGAAAACCTTCGATTATTGTAATTTCTGTACTCTATCCACTGCTAGACTTGTTTTATAATTGGAAGAGATCTGCCGCGGTGGACTAGTGGTTATGCTCCTTGCCTCTGGTCCCGAGGCTCGCGAGTTCAAACCCGGCCGGGGTCGATGGATTTTTTAGGATGGAAAAATCCAAGGAGCAAGTCTTCCGGGAGGGACTTTAAGCCGTGGGCCCCGAGTCTGAAGATTTTCAGGTTCGTAAAAGATCCTTAAGCCTGAATGAAAATGCCTCTAAGCAAAATTTACCGAATTTTCCCGTCCAAGTACTATATTGGTTTCCTAGATGTCAGTATGAGGCGGAACCCTGACCACGGACCACTCAAATTACATATATATACGAAAACAAGTGTAACTAAATTAGTATGGTTCAAATTCTTCCTTACAGGGGGAGAGCGCCTAAATCTCTGTCAAGGGAAACGTGGTCTTACAAGACAAGACAGGACTTATATGTAATAAAAGATAACATTGCAATACATATAGGACATAGGGTAAAGGGAGGTATTTTCATGATATTAGTAAGATTGTATAATTAATTTTTAACTAGTATTAGGCTATCATTCTAGGTAGAATACTGGAATAAAAAAAAAGTATGTTATCCAAAGATATGGCCTTTAGTCTAAATACCTCGATATATGTTTATCTCGTATTTTAACTTCGGGACAATGTTCCAAAATTAACTATCAAGGAATTATATATAGACCTAACACGGATGTACCTCCCTTTATCCTACTCTTCAATATTGTATGTGTGTGAAACCAAAATAAAAGACAGAAGTCTTACTTAACATTACACTATTCAACTGTTTGTACGTGATACAAAACAAAAGACAGTCATAAGTCTAACTTCTCATTATACTATGTAGTAATCTTACCTTTTAGTGCATAAAAATCCAGACTGAAATTTTGGTTTCATAGTAGATTAATTTATGATATATGATTTCTCTAATCCTGTTAATTTGATTAATTTTAATTGAATTTAATTAACTGCAAATATTTGAATAGAAGCAGCTGAGATGCGTTTTTAAGAAATATAGCAGGATATACTCTGCTGGATAAGAAAATAAATGAAGATATAAGAAAGGAACTAAATATTTTCAAACTTACAGACCGAATAATTAATTAATTAATAATTGGTGATATAAAAATGCATTACACATTATCAATAAAACCCAATCACCAAACTAACTGACTCACTGGCACTATCGAACCCGTAGGTTCATGGCGCGGACATAAGCTCTCTATGTATCCCTATCCTGAGCCAATGTTTTCCAATCATCCCCTGTATAATCTACTTCCCTCAAATCATAGTTAATGTTATTCTCCCACCTCATTCTTGGTCAACCAACTGGGCGCTTTCCCTCTGGTTTTTCTACAAGAAGCTTCCATGCACGTATTTCATTCCCCATACGCGCAACATGTCCTGCCCATCGCAGTCTACGAGACTTAACTGTTCTTATTATATCTGGCTTCCTATAAAGACCATGTAGTTAATTGTTATGTAGTCTTCTCCATTCACCTGTCTGTTCATCTCTCTTTGGTCCAAAAATGTTCCTAAGAACTTTATTCTCAAACACTCGTAATCTTATTTTCTCCCTTAAAGTAAGAGTCCATGTTTCGCAACCATATAATATAATTGGTAGAATAATAGTTTCATATATATATATATATATATATATATATATATATATATTTATTCAGTTTAACGTTTTTTGAAAGGAGTTGGGAAGTCAAGAGTCTCTGTAAAGCATAATAAACCGCATTTCCAGAATTGAGCCTATGTTTAATTTCTTTGTGCATCTCATTCCTATTTGCGATTATTGTTCCTAGGTATTTGAATTCAGCCACTTCCTCAAAATTTCCCTCATTTGTCATTAGCTGTCCATTTCCATTATATAATGTATTTTTATATGTGACCATATATTTAGTTTTATTGACATTTACTTCCAGTCCCAATTTCTTAGTGTTACTCAATAGTGTGTGCGTGTTGGTCTTTGGTGTCTCCTCGCTATCGGCCAATAGTACTACATCATCAGCATAAACCAACAGCTTATTAATACCATTGAGTTGTAGGCCTTCTTCATCCTCCCAAATCACCAAACTAAAATATTAAAATAGTCAACGCGTTTCGATAGCGAAGCTTTCATTATCAAGACTAGTTATTGTTTCAATACCAATGTAATGTATATTAAATTCCGTTCAGGTAACAGTCATAAAATGTTTTAACTGTGATAACATTTCACTTTACAGTTATTGATCGAATCAATAAACTATTTTAATATTTTAGTTTGGTGATTTGGATTTTATTGATAATGTGTAATATATTAGTACCTTATTGTTCAATAATTTATCATAAGTAATGCCACGAGTGATTTCCAAATTATCGATAAATTCACGACTCACGAAGTGAGTCGTGAATTTATCTAGAGTATTTGGAAATCAAGAGTGGCATTTGTTAGGACTAATTAACGAATAAAATTAAGCTGTTTACTCACAAATCATTATTTAAATATAGTTATTTTAAAATATGTGGGGGTACGCCGTAGCGTAGTGGTTAAGGCACTGAGCTACAAGCCGGAAGGTCGAGGGTTCAAGTCCCGGTGGTGTCAGGATTTTTAAACTGACCCAAACCTTCTGGCGGCACTATGGCCCTGGGGTCGACTCAGCCTCTAACGGAAATGAGTACCAGACGCTTGTTCTGGGGTAAAGGCGGCCGTCACGCAGGGCTGACAACCCGGCTGACATGAAGTGCCGATTGTCTAGAAATAGTGGGAGCCTTAACCTCCCACTACCCCAAGGGCCTCCTGAGGCCTGTAGTGGGAATACTTTACTTTATTTTAAAATATGTATATGTTTAATGTAAACGGCGATGTTTGAAAACAAATAAGAAATGTGAGGTTATGTTCAATCACTGCTGCTTGATCATATTATTTATTGCCAAATAAGATCGCAATATTGTAAGAGTGCACCCAAGTGGAGAAATAATGAAACACATCAAACTATATATCATAATCAACATTACGGGTTATTCATTTATTTTTTTAGTAAACAACTCGATAAAATCAAGGAATCTTTTCATTATTTGCTATATTCAATGTATTTGTTGGAGAAAAATAATGATTTGACCTGTTCAGAACATTAAAAAGGAGGAGCTTTCTTTATCACAAAAGCAGGAGCTGATAAAGAGAAATCGATAAAGAGCGAGGTGAAACACGACTGTCATTGGTTGTAAAACAACATTCACTGAAACGTGATTGGTCATTAACTAGCATTTGTGGCGTGAGTTAAATAGTCATCGAAATGTAAAATCTCATGATGCTGGCATATTGAAAGCTTTATTAAATTGTTTCTAATTTTTATTTATGTTCATTTTAGCACCCTCGTGAATATTTTTATTTTTCGTATATTGATTTTCCTTAAATTTGTTTATTTCTTAGGAGGATATAATTTATTATGAGTTTAATTATTTAGGTAGTTCAAGAGGGATGTCAACCTTCATACCGCATTTCATGATCATGATCTTACTTACTAGGACAACACCCCAAATTGGGCCTCCCCTGCCCGCTACCCCCGGGACTAGAGGCAAAGAACATAACCATTAGACCACTGCGGCCGACTCTTTTACTATTTCACACTTCTAAATAATAGTGTTTTCCATGAAAAATCTAATGACACCTCAAAAACTATTTGCACAAAAAATTTACTTACTGGTTGTTTCCCTGTAAGTTTCACAAATTCAACTATTTTTTTTGTAAAACACGTCAGACTAAAATCCACACACTTTTAAAATACTACTTTGCACCTTTATCAAGTAACTATATCAGTAGAAAATATGGAACCCAGAACTCTTGCTTCAGGAGCCATAACACTGTCTTGCAGCACACTTGCAAATCTTGGTAAAGAATCCACTTGCAAAGGTTTCTCCACTGGAGGACACATATATTCTGTTGAATTGTTGTAAAACATCTGTTGGGGTGAAATTTCTGCACTTTGTTGATACGTAGAAGCAGACATAAATCCTGGTAAAGTAGATCTATGAGGGTCAACCATTAGTGGAGTGGGTTGTATAAATCCAGTTGCTGCAGCGTACAATCTTCTGGAGAAAGTATCAATAGGATCAAGATAAGAAAAAGACGGATAAGTGATGGTAGATGATGTCCTTGGAGTGGAACTGCGTCTTGGACAGAAAGAACTGGGATTAAGTCCTCGAGGACGTCTTCTTGGCCTGTATTTGTAGTTAGGATGGTCTTGCATGTGCTGTACTCTCAATCGCTTTGCTTCATCGATGAAAGGTCGCTTTTCCGATTCTGATAAACGCTTCCATTCCGCTCCTAAACGTTTGGAAATTTCCGAATTGTGTAATTTTGGATTGTCTAATGCTATTTTTCTTCTTTGTATTCTTGACCACACCATAAAAGCATTCATCGGTCTTTTTATGTGTTCTTTTGGGGTTTCATAGAAGTTTTCCGTTGATTCCATTCTGCTTCACTGATTTCCAAATTTATTATCTTATATCCATTATTTTTCTTTCAATTATATAGCTTTATTTAAATAATACATTCAAGATATTTATATATTTTTGTTGTTTAATGCCGCAAGCATTAAAAATTCAATTTACTTTTTCAATTTTGCTATACATTGATGTGTCTGTAATGTATTTAATATTGGATTTGATATGTTTGTCAATTATTTGGCTTCCCTACTAGAAGCCATCTGGATATGAACTGGTGTGGATGGCATGACAGGATGGTGCAGCATCCCGGCTATAAACCACGTCATCCAGGTGTGACATAATGCCCCGCCCATACTGACCACTGTAATGCAAACCAGTGCAAACATTCATTCAAACCATTTCTTAATTCTTTGTGTCCATAAAAATAGCTCATTTCAAAAGCTTATAGTATCTAATTTTATGGGAGGTAATTTCCACGGTATCGGGCTCTGTGGTATAGGAGTTACGTTCCTTATACTGTTACTGAGGAACGTGGGTTCAAACCCGGTAGAGATCGGTAGATTTTTTAGGATTGAAGAATCCAAGGGATAAATCTTCTGAGGGGGGCTTTAAGCAGTGGATGCCGATTCTTCGAACTTAAATTAGAACCTCTGAATAAATGTTTATCGGTCTTTCTCATCCAACTAATATCCCAAGTGTCTCAGGAAATTATGTTTGAGTCTCGTATACGGGAGGTCCCGGGTTAAAAGCTTGATGTTGAGTAACTTGTCAGTTCCCATAACTAGTGACTATCGTATTCTGTTTCTAAGGTTTGCAGTTCATTCCCGTCAGGGTTCGATGGATTTTCGGGTTTTCTATGTCATCTAACCACCTACATGAATTCAAATTAAGGGGGATGATGGGTGAAAAATTGACTGTTTGAGATCAAAATTGCGCATTTTTTGTCTTTTGTATTAAAAAATAGCCTGTACTCTAATGTATATGTTGGTAAGGTTTCAGAGGCCTATGACGCTTCTAAGTGTCCTGAAGTGCTGATTAGGTCTGTATGTTACATATTGTATTTAAACTGCATGCAAATCTTTAAACTTGTTTTTCCACACTTTTATTTTCACTGCATTTTTATACATTCAAAATTGAATGGAATTCATAAGTTTTACCCTAGAAGGGTTCAAATTTTTACTGCATGTCCTAAAAACAATGAGTAACAAAGTAGTGCATGGATTTCATGATTGAAGTAGTATTTTAAGAAATAAAAAATAAAATGCACGCAATTATTAATTTTTTTTGTAATTCCACTCGAGGTACATTTTTTTCTCCCTTTGTATTCACATTATAAGAATTCTAATGCGTGATGTTTTTCTAAATATTTTAGGGGTCTTGTAAAAAAACAGACATTTTACTTAAAAAATTATGGAACCAATTTAATTATAATAGGGCCTATATGCGAATTTTTTAAATATAATATTTAATAACTCATAAAATAAATGTCTCACAAGAATGAAACTTAAACACATCATTATGTACTATGCAGTGAATGTTTGTACAAAAAATCAAGTCTCTACCTCAGAGAATGTAGAAAATAGAAATTTCACCCATCACCCCCCTTAAAAAACCGAAGAAACGCAAATTTTATTATGATGATCTTGAAGAAGATTTCTGGGCTGTTGGTCGTGGTCTTAAGGTTTGAAGTTCCCCGACGTTTCGCCAGAGACTGCGTCCGGCGAGACGTCCGACCTAGTCTCTGGTGAAACGTTGGGGAACTTCAAACCTTAAGACCACGGCCAACAGCCCGGAAATCTTATTCAAGATCATGATATTAACTCCGGCCGTGAAAGCCTAAGTCAATACATAATTTGTTGTTGCAATATCTGAATAATTACCTGAGAGAAGTATATATCGTTCATTTGCTGCAACAACGTCATAACTCAAAAACATAGGTTTTCAGGAGAATCATTTAAAGGTTTGAAATCCATATACCTTTGCCTATATTTGTCATAAATAATGCCACGAGTGATTTCCAAATTATCGATAAATTCACGACTCACGAAGTGAGGAGTGAATTTATCTAGAGAATTTGGAAATCAAGAGTGGTATTTGTTAGGACTATTTAACGAATAAAATTAAGCTGTTTACTAAAAAATAATTATTTGAATATAGTTACCGGTGTTTTAAAATATTTATATAGTTAATGTAAACGGCGATGTTTGAAAACAAATTAGAAATGTGAGGTTATGTATATTCACTGCAACTCGATCATATTATTTATTGCCAAATAGGATCACAATATTGTAAGAATGCACTCTAGTGGAGAAATAATTAAACACATCAAACTATTATAGTCAACATTATAGGTTAATCATTTATATTTTGAATAAAGAACTCAGTAAAATCACTGAATATATTCATTATTTGCTATATTCAATATATTTGTTGGAGAAAAATAATGGTCTAACCTGTTCAGAATATTAAAGAAGGAGGAGCTTTCTTTATCACAAAAGCAGGAGCTGGTAAAGAAAAATCGATAAAGAGCGAGGTAAAACACGACTGTCATTGGTGTAAAACAGAATTCATTGAAACGTGATTGGTCATTGACTACCATTTGCGACATGAGTTAAATAGTCATAAATACCAAATTACTATACCAACTCATTGTATACAATATCTTATGTCGTTTTTCCTGAATATAGAACTGAGTTTTGTTTTTCATGTAGTACCAATAACTTAATCGACAATTTTTGAGTTATGACGTTGTTGCAGCAAATGAGCGATATGCTGATTTTTTTTAAATGTGAGAAATGCCTTAAAATGAAGCGACAAGTTGAGCTTAAAGTAACCTAAAATCACCATATTTACAATGTAAAATATGTATTAGTAATTCCTCAGACAGTGCAGCCAACTTATCACAATAACACGCTAACAAACAAGTGAATGCTTAACTAATCTGGTGTACACTAACTCGCCCATTTTTTCTCCCTAACTTGCCCAAACTAACACTAACTTGCCCATTTCCCATCCTAACTTGCCCACTAATGTAGGTGGACTACTGGGATGGAATCTCCTTATATGTGAGTAAACATGACTCTAGCGGGAACGTGTGTTATCATGTTGGCCACCATGACGCTAGCATCACTTGCTCTCCGATTGAATATTCGCTGGTGGCATCTTGACATAGAATAACCTTTTTTTTTTTTTTTTTTTTTTTCAGGCCGTAAAAATTCTTCGTGGATCCTGCCAGGTATGTTTTGTTGGATAATTAATATTTTTCTGTCATTAGTAGTTTTATTTTCATTATTTTTTTCTATTTTGTTCATTTCCTCTTTTATTCTTTTAATTTAGAGTGAATCATATTATAATAATTGTCCTGTAAGACTAGTCTGTAATCGTACCTTGCCTTAAGTCCAGAGGGTTGCTAGTTCAAACCCGGTAGAGGTCTATGGATTTTTTAGGGTGGAATAATCAACGGGATAACTCCTTCGGTCTCGAGTCTCAAGATTTTAGGGCTCGTAAAAGAACCTCAAGCCTCTAAGTTTGACTCTCTGAGCAAAATGTAATCTGCCTTTCCGATCCTAGCAATACTATAGTTGTCTAGTAGATACCTCTTTCAGGCGATGAGCCAACCTGTCATTAGCTGATATCTGTAGGAAAACGTAACTAAATTAGCATCGGTTAAGCAATTCCAGAACTCACCAATGACACCTTTACCTCCTCGTGGTGGAGTGACTTACGTGCTTAAATGATCTCGAGAGCTATGCCGGCGGTAGCTTGGCTGCCAAAAGGGTCATTCATGCCGGACATGTCAAAGGCAATAAGCTAGACGAAAAAACTACCTTGGTCGAAAGAATGATGATCTTTCACCGTAAAAATACAACCGTCAAGAAACGCGGACATGGGTTCAATTTGCGTAAAATTTTCTGGAGGTATTGAGAAACATTAGGCCAGGAAACTTAACTGGCACTATCGAACCCGTAGATTCAGGGCCGCGCGGACATAAGCCCTCCATACATCCCTATCCTGAGCCAATGCTTTCCAATCATTCTCTGTATAATCTAATTCCCTCAAATCATAGTTAATGTTATTAGTAAAGTGATCCCACTACAGGCCTCGGGAGGCCCTTAGGATAGTGGGAGGTTAAGGTTCCCACATTTTCTGGACAATCGACACTTGATGTCAGCCCTGCGTGACGGCCGCCTTTACCCCAGAACAAGCGTCCGGTACTCATTTCCGTTAGAGGCTGAGTCGACACCAGGGTCATAGTGCTGCCAGAAGATTTTGGTCAGTTTAAAAATCCTGACCCCACCGGGACTTGAACCCTCGACCTTCCGGTTTGTAGCTCAGTGCCTTAACCACTAAGCTACGGCGTGCCCCAAGTTATAGGGTTCGATATTGCCAGTGAGTTAGTTAGTTATCACCCGCAAAGAAGCATTTTTGTCCCATATGAGGATGTACCGGTACAAACAGACACTTCTTTCTATCTATCTATAGTAATTCTGCCCGAGGGAGGTCTTTCACTGCAATCATAGCATTTTCATGCTATGCTTTGCAGCTTTACTAGGGAATTATTGGTGTGGTAGCTTCCCATTGCTTTCCACACCTGTGAAGGATGATGATGATAATGATAAGGATGATGATGATGATTGGGTGATTTTCGGGGAAAGAAAAACTGTGAAAGTTTCATATCCTGCACGCAGTAATTTGTTTCTTGTCATTATTACGTCGTCAGCGTTAAATTTTTAAAAATGGCGATTGTTGTACAGGAGTCATTCTGTGTGTTGCAATTTGCGAGGTCTGGTTCCATTGTTGCAGTGCAGCGAGCTTTCCGACGGCAATTTGGTATTCATCCTCCGACAGGTAAGAGTATCCGTCTATGGTAAACTCAGTTCGACCTTCCAGACTTGAGAAGAAGGATTATTGCTGCTGGTGAATTCATTACTCCAAGGTGAGGAAAAACCCCGAAAAGAACCTCACTCAGGAGCCTGTCCCGACCGGGAATCGAACCCGGGCCCCGCTGCGTGACAAGGTAGCACTCTATCTCGATACCATATAATAATTTTCTTCATCATCATCATCATCATCATCATCAAAAACAAGGATTATGCCCAATGGCCTGTTCCGATCTCATTATAGGTCGAATTGGTCCTTCCATCTCTTCAATGGTCTTCCCAACAATCTTCTCCCTTTTGGTTTATAATTATACATTCTTCTTGGTATGCGCTGTTCATCCATTCGTAATACGTGCGGATGATAGGCTTTTGATAATATTTTATTCTTTCACAGAGATTAAATATATTAAGTTCTGTTCTTATATCTTCGTTTTTCTTTTTATCGGTCCTTTGGTATCCTGCTGTTGCTCTCAACATCTTCATTTCATCAGCCTCTATTTGTTTACTATCTGCCTTTGTTAATGTCCAGGTTTCTTTATTCACGTATAAATGCTAAAATAATCTTCGTTTTTCTTTTTATCGGTCCTTTGGTATCCTGCTGTTGCTCTCAACATCTTCATTTCATCAGCCTCTATTTGTTTACTATCTGCCTTTGTTAATGTCCAGGTTTCTTTATTCACATATAAATGCTAAAATAATCTTCGTTTTTCTTTTTATCGGTCCTTTGGTATCCTGCTATTGCTCTCAACATCTTCATTTCAGCAGCCTCTATTTGTTTACTATCTGCCTTTGTTAATGTCCAGGTTTCTTTATTCACATATAAATGCTAAAATAATCTTCGTTTTCTTTTTATCGGTCCTTTGGTATCCTGCTATTGCTCTCAACATCTTCATTTCAGCAGCCTCTATTTGTTTACTATCTGCCTTTGTTAATGTCCAGGTTTCTTTATTCACATATAAATGCTAAAATAATCTTCGTTTTTCTTTTTATCGGTCCTTTGGTATCCTGCTATTGCTCTCAACATCTTCATTTCAGCAGCCTCTATTTGTTTACTATCTGCCTTTGTTAATGTCCAGGTTTCTTTATTCACATATAAATGCTAAAATAATCTTCGTTTTTCTTTTTATCGGTCCTTTGGTATCCTGCTATTGCTCTCAACATCTTCATTTCAGCAGCCTCTATTTGTTTACTATCTGCCTTGTTAATGTCCAGGTTTCTTTATTCACATATAAATGCTAAAATAATCTTCGTTTTTCTTTTTATCGGTCCTTTGCTATCCTGCTATTGCTCTCAACATCTTCATTTCAGCAGCCTCTATTTGTTTACTATCTGCCTTTGTTAATGTCCAGGTTTCTTTATTCACATATAAATGCTAAAATAATCTTCGTTTTTCTTTTTATCGGTCCTTTGGTATCCTGCTATTGCTCTCAACATCTTCATTTCAGCAGCCTCTATTTGTTTACTATCTGCCTTTGTTAATGTCCAGGTTTCTTTATTCACATATAAATGCTAAAATAATCTTCGTTTTTCTTTTTATCGGTCCTTTGGTATCCTGCTATTGCTCTCAACATCTTCATTTCAGCAGCCTCTATTTGTTTACTATCTGCCTTTGTTAATGTCCAGGTTTCTTTATTCACATATAAATGCTAAAATAATCTTCGTTTTTTCTTTTTATCGGTCCTTTGGTATCCTGCTATTGCTCTCAACATCTTCATTTCAGCAGCCTCTATTTGTTTACTATCTGCCTTTGTTAATGTCCAGGTTTCTTTATTCACATATAAATGCTAAAAATAATCTTCGTTTTTCTTTTTATCGGTCCTTTGGTATCCTGCTATTGCTCTCAACATCTTCATTTCAGCAGCCTCTATTTGTTTACTATCTGCCTTTGTTAATGTCCAGGTTTCTTTATTCACATATAAATGCTAAAATAATCTTCGTTTTTCTTTTTATCGGTCCTTTGGTATCCTGCTATTGCTCTCAACATCTTCATTTCAGCAGCCTCTATTTGTTTACTATCTGCCTTTGTTAATGTCCAGGTTTCTTTATTCACATATAAATGCTAAAATAATCTTCGTTTTCTTTTTATCGGTCCTTTGGTATCCTGCTATTGCTCTCAACATCTTCATTTCAGCAGCCTCTATTTGTTTACTATCTGCCTTTGTTAATGTCCAGGTTTCTTTATTCACATATAAATGCTAAAATAATCTTCGTTTTTTCTTTTTATCGGTCCTTTGGTATCCTGCTATTGCTCTCAACATCTTCATTTCAGCAGCCTCTATTTGTTTACTATCTGCCTTTGTTAATGTCCAGGTTTCTTTATTCACATATAAATGCTAAAATAATCTTCGTTTTTCTTTTTATCGGTCCTTTGGTATCCTGCTATTGCTCTCAACATCTTCATTTCAGCAGCCTCTATTTGTTTACTATCTGCCTTTGTTAATGTCCAGGTTTCTTTATTCACATATAAATGCTAAAATAATCTTTGTTTTTCTTTTTATCGGTCCTTTGGTATCCTGCTATTGCTCTCAACATCTTCATTTCAGCAGCCTCTATTTGTTTACTATCTGCCTTTGTTAATGTCCAGGTTTCTTTATTCACATATAAATGCTAAAATAATCTTCGTTTTTCTTTTTATCGGTCCTTTGGTATCCTGCTATTGCTCTCAACATCTTCATTTCAGCAGCCTCTATTTGTTTACTATCTGCCTTTGTTAATGTCCAGGTTTCTTTATTCACATATAAATGCTAAAATAATCTTTGTTTTTCTTTTTATCGGTCCTTTGGTATCCTGCTATTGCTCTCAACATCTTCATTTCAGCAGCCTCTATTTGTTTACTATCTGCCTTTGTTAATGTCCAGGTTTCTTTATTCACATATAAATGCTAAAATAATCTTCGTTTTTCTTTTTTTATCGGTCCTTTGGTATCCTGCTATTGCTCTCAACATCTTCATTTCAGCAGCCTCTATTTGTTTACTATCTGCCTTTGTTAATGTCCAGGTTTCTTTATTCACATATAAATGCTAAAATAATCTTCGTTTTTCTTTTTATCGGTCCTTTGGTATCCTGCTATTGCTCTCAACATCTTCATTTCAGCAGCCTCTATTTGTTTACTATCTGCCTTTGTTAATGTCCAGGTTTCTTTATTCACATATAAATGCTAAAATAATCTTCGTTTTTCTTTTTTATCGGTCCTTTGGTATCCTGCTATTGCTCTCAACATCTTCATTTCAGCAGCCTCTATTTGTGTTACTATCTGCCTTTGTTAATGTCCAGGTTTCTTTATTCACATATAAATGCTAAAATAATCTTCGTTTTTCTTTTTATCGGTCCTTTGCTATCCTGCTGTTGCTCTCAACATCTTCATTTCAGCAGCCTCTATTTGTTTACTATCTGCCTTTGTTAATGTCCAGGTTTCTTTATTCACATATAAATGCTAAAATAATCTTCGTTTTTCTTTTTATCGGTCCCTTTGGTATCCTGCTATTGCTCTCAACATCTTCATTTCAGCAGCCTCTATTTGTTTACTATCTGCCTTTGTTAATGTCCAGGTTTCTTTATTCACATATAAATGCTAAAATAATCTTCGTTTTTCTTTTTATCGGTCCTTTGGTATCCTGCTATTGCTCTCAACATCTTCATTTCAGCAGCCTCTATTTGTTTACTATCTGCCTTTGTTAATGTCCAGGTTTCTTTATTCACATATAAATGCTAAAATAATCTTCGTTTTTCTTTTTATCGGTCCTTTGGTATCCTGCTATTGCTCTCAACATCTTCATTTCAGCAGCCTCTATTTGTTTACTATCTGCCTTTGTTAATGTCCAGGTTTCTTTATTCACGTATAAATGCTAAAATAATCTTCGTTTTTCTTTTTATCGGTCCTTTGGGTATCCTGCTATTGCTCTCAACATCTTCATTTCAGCAGCCTCTATTTGTTTACTATCTGCCTTTGTTAATGTCCAGGTTTCTTTATTCACATATAAATGCTAAAAATAATCTTCGTTTTTCTTTTTATCGGTCCTTTGGTATCCTGCTATTGCTCTCAACATCTTCATTTCAGCAGCCTCTATTTGTTTACTATCTGCCTTTGTTAATGTCCGAGGTTTCTTTATTCACGTATAAATGCTAAAATAATCTTCGTTTTTCTTTTTATCGGTCCTTTGGTATCCTGCTATTGCTCTCAACATCTTCATTTCAGCAGCCTCTATTTGTTTACTATCTGCCTTTGTTAATGTCCAGGTTTCTTTATTCACATTATAAATGCTAAAATAATCTTCGTTTTTCTTTTTATCGGTCCTTTGGTATCCCTGCTATTGCTCTCAACATCTTCATTTCAGCAGCCTCTATTTGTTTACTATCTGCCTTTGTTAATGTCCAGGTTTCTTTATTCACATATAAAATGCTAAAATAATCTTCGTTTTTCTTTTTATCGGTCCTTTGCTATCCTGCTATTGCTCTCAACATCTTCATTTCAGCAGCCTCTATTTGTTTACTATCTGCCTTTTGTTAATTGTCCAGGTTTCTTTATTCACATATAAATGCTAAAATAATCTTCGTTTTTCTTTTTATCGGTCCTTTGGTATCTGCTATTGCTCTCAACATCTTCATTTCAGCAGCCTCTATTTGTTTACTATCTGCCTTTGTTAATGTCCAGGTTTCTTTATTCACATATAAATGCTAAAATAATCTTCGTTTTTCTTTTTATCGGTCCTTTGGTATCCTGGCTATTGCTCTCAACATCTTCATTTCAGCAGCCTCTATTTGTTTACTATCTGCCTTTGTTAATGTCCAGGTTTCTTTATTCACATATAAATGCTAAAATAATCTTCGTTTTTTCTTTTTATCGGTCCTTTGCTATCCTGCTGTTGCTCTCAACATCTTCATTTCAGCAGCCTCTATTTGTTTACTATCTGCCTTTGTTAATGTCCAGGTTTCTTTTATTCACATATAAATGCTAAAATAATCTTCGTTTTTCTTTTTATCGGTCCTTTGGTATCCTTGCTATTGCTCTCAACATCTTCATTTTCAGCAGCCTCTATTTGTTTACTATCTGCCTTTGTAATGTCCAGGTTTCTTTATTCACATATAAATGCTAAAATAATCTTTCGTTTTTCTTTTTATCGGTCCTTTGGTATCCTGCTATTGCTCTCAACATCTTCATTCCAGCAGCCTCTATTTGTTTACTATCTGCCTTTGTTGAATGTCCAGGTTTCTTTATTCACATATAAATGCTAAAATAATCTTCGTTTTTCTTTTTATCGGTCCTTTGGTATCCTGCTATTGCTCTCAACATCTTCATTTCAGCAGCCTCTATTTGTTTACTATCTGCCTTTGTTAATGTCCAGGTTTCTTTATTCACATATAAATGCTAAAATAATCTTCGTTTTTCTTTTTATCGGTCCTTTGCTATCCTGCTGTTGCTCTCAACATCTTCATTTCAGCAGCCTCTATTTGTTTACTATCTGCCTTTGTTAATGTCCAGGTTTCTTTATTCACATATAAATGCTAAAATAATCTTCGTTTTTCTTTTTATCGGTCCTTTGGTATCCTGCTATTGCTCTCAACATCTTCATTTCAGCAGCCTCTATTTGTTTACTATCTGCCTTTGTTAATGTCCAGGTTTTCTTTATTCACATATAAATGCTAAAATAATCTTCGTTTTTCTTTTTATCGGTCCTTTGCTATCCTGCTGTTGCTCTCAACATCTTCATTTCAGCAGCCTCTATTTGTTTACTATCTACCTTTGTTAATGTCCAGGTTTCTTTATTCACATATAAATGCTAAAATAATCTTCGTTTTTCTTTTTATCGGTCCTTTGGTATCCTGCTATTGCTCTCAACATCTTCATTTCAGCAGCCTCTATTTGTTTACTATCTGCCTTTGTTAATGTCCAGGTTTCTTTATTCACATATAAATGCTAAAATAATCTTCGTTTTTTTTTTATCGGTCCTTTGGTATCCTGCTATTGCTCTCAACATCTTCATTTCAGCAGCCTCTATTGTTTACTATCTGCCTTTGTTAATGTCCAGGTTTCTTTATTCACATATAAATGCTAAAATAATCTTCGTTTTTCTTTTTAATCGGTCCTTTGGTATCCTGCTATTGCTCTCAACATCTTCATTTCAGCAGCCTCTATTTGTTTACTATCTGCCTTTGTTAATGTCCAGGTTTCTTTATTCACATATAAATGCTAAAATAATCTTCGTTTTTTTTTTTATCGGTCCTTTGCTATCCTGCTGATTGCTCTCAACATCTTCATTTCAGCAGCCTCTATTTGTTTACTATCTGCCTTTGTTAATGTCCAGGTTTCTTTATTCACATATAAATGCTAAAATAATCTTCGTTTTTCTTTTTATCGGTCCTTTGGTATCCTGCTATTGCTCTCAACATCTTCATTTCAGCAGCCTCTATTTGTTTACTATCTGCCTTTGTTAATGTCCAGGTTTCTTTATTCACGTATAAATGCTAAAATAATCTTCGTTTTTCTTTTTATCGGTCCTTTGGTATCCTGCTATTGTTCTCAACATCTTCATCATTCAGCAGCCTCTATTTGTTTACTATCTGCCTTTGTTAATGTCCAGGTTTCTTTATTCACATATAAATGCTAAAATAATCTTCGTTTTTCTTTTTTTATCGGTCCTTTGCTATCCTGCTGTTGCTCTCAACATCTTCATTTCAGCAGCCTCTATTTGTGTTACTATCTGCCTTTGTTAATGTCCAGGTTTCTTTATTCACATATAAATGGCTAAAATAATCTTCGTTTTTCTTTTTATCGGTCCTTTGCTATCCTGCTGTTGCTCTACAACATCTTCATTTCAGCAGCCTCTATTTGTTTACTATCTTGCCTTTGTTAATGTCCAGGTTTTCTTTATTTCACATATAAATGCTAAAATAATCTTCGTTTTTCTTTTTATCGGTCCTTTGTGTATCCTGCTGTTGCTCTCAACATCTTCATTTCAGCAGCCTCTATTTTGTTACTATCTGCCTTTGTTAATGTCCAGGTTTCTTTATTCACATATAAATGCTAAAATAATCTTCGTTTTTCTTTTTATCGGTCCTTTGCTATCCTGCTATTGCTCTCAACATCTTTCATTTCAGCAGCCTCTATTTGTTTACTATCGTGCCTTTGTTAATGTTCCAGGTTTCTTTATTCACATATAAATGCTAAAATAATCTTCGTTTTTCTTTTTATCGGTCCTTTGCTATCCTGCTGTTGCTCTCAACATCTTCATTTCAGCAAGCCTCTATTTGTTTACTATCTGCCTTTGGTTAATGTCCAGGTTTCTTTATTTCACATATAAATGCTAAAATAATCTTCGTTTTTTCTTTTTATCGGTCCTTTGCTATCCTGCTATTCTGCTCTCAACATCTTCATTTCAGCAGCCTCTATTTGTTTACTATCTGCCTTTGTTAATGTCCAGGTTTCTTTATTCACATTATAAATGCTAAAATAATCTTCGTTTTTTCTTTTTATCGGTCCTTTGGTATCCTGCTATTGTTCTCAACATCTTCATTTTTCAGCAGCCTCTATTTGTTTACTATCTGCCTTTGTTAATGTCCAGGTTTCTTTATTCGACATATAAATGCTAAAATAATCTTCGTTTTTCTTTTTATCGGTCCTTTGCTATCCTGCCTATTTGCTCTCACACATCTTCATTTCAGCAGCCTCTATTTGTTTACTATCTGCCTTTGTTAATGTCCAGGTTTCTTTATTCACATATAAATGGCTAAAATAATCTTCGTTTTTCTTTTTATCGGTCCTTTGGTATCCTGCTATTGTTCTCAAACATCTTCATTTCAGCAGCCTCTATTTGTTTACTATCTGCCTTTGTTAATGTCCAGGTTTCTTTATTACACATATAAATGCTAAAATAATCTTCGTTTTTCTTTTTTATCGGTCCTTTGGTATCCTGCATATTGCTCTCAACATCTTCATTTCAGCATGCCTCTACCCCTTTGTTACTACTATTGTGCCTGTGTTATATGTCAAGGTTTCACTTTATTTGCAAACATAAATGATAAAAACTAATCTTAGTTTTTTATTCTTATACGGTCCTCCTGTATTCCTGCTATTGTTCTCTATAACATCTTGCATTTCACAGCAGCCTCTATTTGTTTACTATCTGCTCCTGTTTAATGTACAGGTTTCTTTATTCCACATATAAATGCCTAAAATTAATCTTACGTTTTTCTTTTTTTATCGGTCCTTTGGCTATCCTGCTATTGATCTCAACATTACTCCTTTCAGCAGCCTCGATTTGTTTACGATCCCTTGCCTTTGTTAAGGTCCAGGTTTCTTTATTCACATATAAATGCTTTAAAAAATCCTTCGTTTGGATCTATATCGGTCCTTTGGTATCCTGATGGTGTTCTCAACATCTTCATTTCAGCTGCATCTATTTGTTACTATCTGCCTTTGTTAATGTACCCCCCCGGTTTCTTTATTACCAACTTACCTAAATGCTTAAAATAATCATTGTTTTTCTTTTTAGCGCGTCATTTTGTATACTGAGACTTGACATCTGCCACACATCTTCATTTCAGCAGCCCTCTATTTGTTGTACTATCTGCCTTTGTTAATGTCCAGGTTTCTTTATTCACGTATAAATGCTAAAAATCTTCGTTTTTCTTTTTATCGGTCCTTTGCTATCCTGCTGTTGCTCTCAACATCTTCATTTCAGCAGCCTCTATTTGTTTACTATCTGCCTTTGTTAATGTCCAGGTTTCTTTATTCACGTATAAATGCTAAAATAATCTTCGTTTTTCTTTTTATCGGTCCTTTGGTATCCTGCTATTGCTCTCAACATCTTCATTTCAGCAGCCTCTATTTGTTTACTATCTGCCTTTGTTAATGTCCAGGTTTCTTTATTCACGTATAAATGCTAAAATAATCTTCGTTTTTCTTTTTATCGGTCCTTTGCTATCCTGCTGTTGCTCTCAACATCTTCATTTCAGCAGCCTCTATTTGTTTACTATCTGCCTTTGTTAATGTCCAGGTTTCTTTATTCACATATAAATGCTAAAATAATCTTCGTTTTTCTTTTTATCGGTCCTTTGGTATCCTGCTATTGCTCTCAACATCTTCATTTCAGCAGCCTCTATTTGTTTACTATCTGCCTTTGTTAATGTCCAGGTTTCTTTATTCACATATAAATGCTAAAATAATCTTCGTTTTTTTTTTTATCGGTCCTTTGCTATCCTGCTGATTGCTCTCAACATCTTCATTTCAGCAGCCTCTATTTGTTTACTATCTGCCTTTGTTAATGTCCAGGTTTCTTTATTCACATATAAATGCTAAAATAATCTTCGTTTTTCTTTTTATCGGTCCTTTGGTATCCTGCTATTGCTCTCAACATCTTCATTTCAGCAGCCTCTATTTGTTTACTATCTGCCTTTGTTAATGTCCAGGTTTCTTTATTCACGTAAAATGCTAAAATAATCTTCGTTTTCTTTTTATCGGTCCTTTGGTATCCTGCTATTGTTCTCAACATCTTCATTTCAGCAGCCTCTATTTGTTTACTATCTGCCTTTGTTAATGTCCAGGTTTCTTTATTCACATATAAATGCTAAAATAATCTTCGTTTTTCTTTTTATCGGTCCTTTGCTATCCTGCTGTTGCTCTCAACATCTTCATTTCAGCAGCCTCTATTTGTTTACTATCTGCCTTTGTTAATGTCCAGGTTTCTTTATTCACATATAAATGCTAAAATAATCTTCGTTTTTCTTTTTATCGGTCCTTTGCTATCCTGCTGTTGCTCTCAACATCTTCATTTCAGCAGCCTCTATTTGTTTACTATCTGCCTTTGTTAATGTCCAGGTTTTCTTTATTCACATATAAATGCTAAAATAATCTTCGTTTTCTTTTTATCGGTCCTTTGCTATCCTGCTGTTGCTCTCAACATCTTCATTTCAGCAGCCTCTATTTTGTTACTATCTGCCTTTGTTAATGTCCAGGTTTCTTTATTCACATATAAATGCTAAAATAATCTTCGTTTTCTTTTTATCGGTCCTTTGCTATCCTGCTATTGCTCTCAACATCTTCATTTCAGCAGCCTCTATTTGTTTACTATCTGCCTTTGTTAATGTCCAGGTTTCTTTATTCACATATAAATGCTAAAATAATCTTCGTTTTTCTTTTTATCGGTCCTTTGCTATCCTGCTGTTGCTCTCAACATCTTCATTTCAGCAGCCTCTATTTGTTTACTATCTGCCTTGTTAATGTCCAGGTTTCTTTATTCACATATAAATGCTAAAATAATCTTCGTTTTTCTTTTTATCGGTCTTTGCTATCCTGCTGTTGCTCTCACATCTTCATTTCAGCAGCCTCTATTTGTTTACTATCTGCCTTTGTTAATGTCCAGGTTTCTTTATTCACGTATAAATGCTAAAATAATCTTCGTTTTTCTTTTTATCGGTCCTTTGGTATCCTGCTATTGTTCTCAACATCTTCATTTCAGCAGCCTCTATTTGTTTACTATCTGCCTTTGTTAATGTCCAGGTTTCTTTATTCACATATAAATGCTAAAATAATCTTCGTTTTTCTTTTTATCGGTCCTTTGCTATCCTGCTGTTGCTCTCAACATCTTCATTTCAGCAGCCTCTATTTGTTTACTATCTGCCTTTGTTAATGTCCAGGTTTCTTTATTCACATATAAATGCTAAAATAATCTTCGTTTTTCTTTTTATCGGTCCTTTGGTATCCTGCTATTGTTCTCAACATCTTCATTTCAGCAGCCTCTATTTGTTTACTATCTGCCTTTGTTAATGTCCAGGTTTCTTTATTCACATATAAATGCTAAAATAATCTTCGTTTTTCTTTTTTATCGGTCCTTTGGTATCCTGCTATTGCTCTCAACATCTTCATTTCAGCAGCCTCTATTTGTTTACTATCTGCCTTTGTTAATGTCCAGGTTTCTTTATTCACATATAAATGCTAAAATAATCTTCGTTTTTCTTTTTATCGGTCCTTTGGTATCCTGCTATTGTTCTCAACATCTTCATTTCAGCAGCCTCTATTTGTTTACTATCTGCCTTTGTTAAGTCCAGGTTTCTTTATTCACATATAAATGCTAAAATAATCTTCGTTTTTCTTTTTTTATCGGTCCTTTGGTATCCTGCTATTGCTCTCAACATCTTCATTTCAGCAGCCTCTATTTGTTTACTATCTGCCTTTGTTAATGTCCAGGTTTCTTTATTCACATATAAATGCTAAAATAATCTTCGTTTTTCTTTTTATCGGTCCTTTGGTATCCTGCTATTGTTCTCAACATCTTCATTTCAGCTGCCTCTATTTGTTTACTATCTGCCTTTGTTAATGTCCAGGTTTCTTTATTCACATATAAATGCTAAAATAATCTTCGTTTTTCTTTTTATCGGTCCTTTGGTATCCTGCTATTGCTCTCAACATCTTCATTTCAGCAGCCTCTATTTGTTTACTATCTGCCTTTGTTAATGTCCAGGTTTCTTTATTCACGTATAAATGCTAAAAATCTTCGTTTTTCTTTTTATCGGTCCTTTGCTATCCTGCTGTTGCTCTCAACATCTTCATTTCAGCAGCCTCTATTTGTTTACTATCTGCCTTTGTTAATGTCCAGGTTTCTTTATTCACGTATAAATGCTAAAATAATCTTCGTTTTTCTTTTTATCGGTCCTTTGGTATCCTGCTATTGCTCTCAACATCTTCATTTCAGCAGCCTCTATTTGTTTACTATCTGCCTTTGTTAATGTCCAGGTTTCTTTATTCACGTATAAATGCTAAAATAATCTTCGTTTTTCTTTTTATCGGTCCTTTGCTATCCTGCTGTTGCTCTCAACATCTTCATTTCAGCAGCCTCTATTTGTTTACTATCTGCCTTTGTTAATGTCCAGGTTTCTTTATTCACATATAAATGCTAAAATAATCTTCGTTTTTCTTTTTATCGGTCCTTTGGTATCCTGCTATTGTTCTCAACATCTTCATTTCAGCTGCCTCTATTTGTTTACTATCTGCCTTTGTTAATGTCCAGGTTTCTTTATTCACATATAAATGCTAAAATAATCTTCGTTTTTCTTTTTATCGGTCCTTTGGTATCCTGCTATTGCTCTCAACATCTTCATTTCAGCAGCCTCTATTTGTTTACTATCTGCCTTTGTTAATGTCCAGGTTTCTTTATTCACATATAAATGCTAAAATAATCTATTAACCTATATAATATGAATACAGATCAATATGTGCTTTAGATCACTATTGTTCCAGTTACCCTAACTCTGTTTCTAACCTTTACAATAAATTTAAATCGAATAAAATCCATTCACAACTATTATGCCATTGTACAGATAAATGCAGCAAGCTGCATTACCGACATGGTTTATAAAAATCTGTGTGATTTGTTTGAAATCGTCTTTTGTACGTTTAATACTCGTATTTCCAGAACTGAACCATAGATGTCAGCAGTGAATCGCATTGTTGATATAAACTGTATAACAACACCGACACTCCCACAAAAATCATTTTTTTGAAATAAAAATAGTTTTGAGTGAGGGGTTTTGGAATGTATTTACAGAGGGCTGTGTTTTTTCGAGTGACATTTATGCAGATGACTATACACAACTGTAGCAAACAAAAGACGGTGCACTCCATCCCGTGCAAACCACTTTTCAATAGGGGCTCCTAAAGCCCCTCCTCTCCCCCCAAACTTTTTTTTATCCCATGTATTTGACAATGGAATGCATGTGATATCATCGGATGTATGTGGCCGTGTGTTGTTCTCCACATCCCATTGTTAACCGACTCGGAGAAAGAGTGGCATAACTCCACGTCATGTAAATATTAAAAATACAGTTTTTATAAAATAATGACTTTTTTATTCTCACTTTCGGAAGTTTGATGGGAAATCGTTAATCTCTAGCTTAAATGCTATGTGCAGAAGGAAGCAGTTCGCAGAAAGCCAATAATGAGGTGGGAGAATAATATTAATATGATTTCCATCCATCCAAAGTAATTCTGCCCGAGGGCAGGTATTTCACTGCAATCATAGCATTTTAATGCTATGCTTTGCAGCTTTACTAGGGAATTGTAGGTGTGGTAGCTTCCCGTTGCTTCCACACCGGCGAGGAATGATAATGACTATTTAACTCATGCCCCAAATGGGAGTCAATGACAAATCACATTTCAATGATTTTTTATTTACAACCAATCACAGTCGTGTTTCGCCTAAAATTTACCAACTAAAGTTTATCATAATAAAGAAAGCACCTCCTTTTTAACATTCTGAGTAGGTCATAGCATTAGTTTTCAGTGACTGACCCACTAAGTAACACGGCTACCAGATTGTATATATAGTGCAAGGATGTCAGCAGAAAGCGCATGCGGTAGATAATGTAAAAACATTTGTAACAATTGATTATACCACAAAAAAAATAGAAAACACTGTTCGTATTTTCTTAAACGAATTATTTTCCAGGAAATGACGTGGGAATGATTGGAAAGCATTAGCTCAGGATAGGTATGTATGGAGAGCTTATCTCCGCGCGGCCATGAACGTACGGGTTCGATAGTGCCAGTAAGTAAGTAATGCCCTAATATTAGGATAATGTTATAAATTATGGCATTTCCTCCATTCTCGTCTTTTATGGGACAAAATATTTGTCTTAGGATTCTATTTTATAATTTTAATTTTAGCTAGTTTTCTTCTCAGGGATGCATACCTTAATCGTGGTGGTGGGGTTTGTGTTGCTAAGGGACCTTACGAAGCTATGCCGGCGGTAGCGCAGCTACTGGCACGGCCTCCCATGCCGAACAGGTCCGTAAGGAAAGTCAGACAAAACTGCATCCACACCGAAAAGTCAGGCTAGTAATCTACTTGGAGGTGTAAAAATCAAATTATTCACAGCACCAGTTCTAAGCCTCGGATTAGGACAGATCATACTATAACGAGTAAAAGGGCAGAAGGCAACTGGGGCGTCCCAGGAAACGATGGTATGACAACCTAAGATGAGGCAACAAGAATTGAAGAAAGAAGAGGTTTAATCTCTAATGGAAGAATGAAGAAGAAGAAGAAGAAGAATGTAATTGTAAATTGCGAGTTACTTTTATCCCCGCTTTATAACCCATTTACTTAAAATTGAAATGAAATGAATAAAACTAAAATGTTAGCATTTAAAAGGACATGATACCTTAAGAGCAAAAATAGTAATTGATAATAAAATTTTAGAGCAGGTGAACAGTTTTAAATAACTAGGTTTCAATTTATCATATGTTAATATTGAAGATATTAATAACAAAATAAAAAAAAAATAATCTAATGTGTGGCACTATTAAAAGAACCCTTAAAAACACAAGAAACACAAAATTTTATAAAGTAATGGCTGTTCCTGTATTTATGTATGGATCAGAATGTTGGACGATCACTAAAAGACAAGAACAAAGATTGGAAGCAGCTGAGATGAGAATTTTAAGAAATATAGCAGGATATACTCTGCTGGATAAGAAAAGAAATGAAGATATAAGAAAGGAACTAAATATTTTCAAACTTAATAATTAAATATAGGAACGACTGGAAAGAACATATTGATAGAATGCCAGAAAGAAGATTTCCAAAATTATTGCTAAATTATAAAACACAGGGAAGGAGAAATGTTGGTCGCCCACACAGAAGATGGTCTGAACAATTTTAACAATTCTAGCTTTCATGAAACCGGAACGAGCCAACAAGCTTAATCCCTGGATGATGATGATGATGATGATGATGATGAAATTAAATGTACAAAAATAAATATATTGTATTTTGATTCATATTCAGAATTTGGAAGTACTGCTAAGTTTCCCATATGGATTTTGATATGAGAAATTTTTATCCTCATTGTGTGGAATTTACGCCAGATTTTTTTTGTAGTTTCTTTCTATTAAAAAAAAAATGAAAATAAATGCAAAATACAATATGGATATCACATTATCGACTGTCTATTGTCTTAAGTTTACACGAGCGCTTGGTGTGGCTGAAGTAACAACTAATATCGGTTATGTTTTGTTTTTAGCCTGACATGCAATGACAATAACATAGCGGTGTGATCACTTTTTTTACAAAAATATGTATCTGTTATTTTTTTTATTCAACGTTGTATTATTTGACACCTCAGTTTCGCCCTTTATCTGTTTTCACCCCCTTCCCCCTCCCTTCATTCACACGACACTGTATTTATAATGCAGCTATTTGATCTCAATGAAACAATGGAATATGTCCTATTTACCTCCATTATATTTTAATATGCTTTATGTTTAATTATTTCGACAAGATTATTAAATTTTATAAATCCATTGTATCATCTCTGGGTGCGAGACCTTAAAAGAACAACTGCCTTATATAAAAATTGCAGGTATATACAAACATATCTTCTTTCATATAAATGTAATGTACTGATATCCCCTAAACTGGTAAGAGTAGGTATATGAGGAGCATGAGGGAAAAATTATTGTACGATGGAGATTGGAATGACAGAGGGATGTAGAGGACAATGATAGTAGATTATTTGGGCGCAGGAAGATGTTATAAAAACACTGTGAAACCTGCTATATATATATGGTATGATAAGAAAAATAAATGCCTGGACGGGATTCGAACCCGGATCTCTGAGTCAGTACCTCAGTGTGATATCCATTACACCACCAGGCGAATCCAATTCAAACATTTATTTTTCTTATATATGTATTATATTCTCCATTAATATATACTCGTATATAGGATATATATATATATAGTAGGCCTAATTCTGCCCGAAGGCAGGTCCTTCACTGCAATTATAGCATTTTCATGCTATGCTTGCAGCTTTACTAGGTAACTGTAGGTATGGTAGCTTCCCGTTGCTTTCCAACCGGTGAAGGATGATGATGATGATAATGATAAGGATGATGATGATGATGGGCATATGATTTCGGGGACCGTTTGGGCCTTAAAGTTTTCCTGATATTTGTCTTACAGGTGAGGAAAAACCCCGATAAAAACCTCACCCAGAAAAACTGCCCCGACCGGGGATCGAACCCGGGCCCGCTGCGTGACAAGGCAGCACGCTACCTCGATTCGATTCCCGGTCCGGACAGGCTCCTGGGTGAGGTTTTTTCGGAGTTTTTCCTTACATGTAAGACAAATGTCAGGAAGCTTAGAGCCCAACGGTCCCCGAAAATCATCCGGCCATCATCATCATCCTTATCATTATCATCACCATCTTTCAGCGGTGTGGAAAGCAACGGGAAGCTACCACACCTGTAATTCCCTAGTAAAGCTGCAAAGCCTAGCATGAAAATGCTATGATTGTAGTCTAAGACCTGCCCTTGGGCAGAATTACTATGGATGGATGGATATATATGTCAGAGATTTATTTTGAGAATCTGGTGACCAAGCGAAGAATTATGGAACACACCATCACAAAAAAGAAATCTGAAAGGAGAATAATGTCTTAAATGGAAATAGATTGGTCACACTTTCAGAAGAAAACTATACTCTGTCTCACCAGGGAAGGCTGGTCGCTTAGCCTGTAGTTTTAGAAGGCAAGTGGAAATGTAAATTTTTAGGAAAATCCCTCTGTCTGGAGAATCAAGTAGCTATTATAGAGGAGGTCCATAACTTAGGCCTACAGTAGGTATTCAAATAATGAAAAACGACGAAACACTGTAAACTGTATAAAATCTAAAAACGAGAATTTTTCTCCCTTTAATTTTACTGTTATAACTAATTATGGGTGTACAAATGACTTTTGCGCACTGTAAGTATTGAAACCTATTGAAATCTGTAGGTAAATAAGCGTAAATTAATTAACTTGGTTACGAAACTCCCGCAAGGGGACACCTGTGTCCCTACATGGGGCGTATGGGATATATAAGTTACATACATAGGCCTATATGATCTAATTGGGATATTTTATGACCCATTGAACCCCCTTCAGGAACCATTGATGGCTCGGAACTCATAGGTTGTAAAACGCTCCTTTATGGGATCGAATGTTCTTCTAAGGATCCTGTTTTATATAGAAAATAAGGATAATTGGTGTTGTGACATTTTTGATCGCACACATGAGAAAAGATGACGTAACCAAGCGAATAATTTAGTTTTAAATGTTGTACTTTGTTTAACAATAGTGAAGGCGCGTCGCGTCCCAGGAAGTGAGCTGCGTCGTGTTTACTGACGCTCTATCAACTCTCTTATTTTAAAATCAAAAGCTTTTGTTTCTGTCGTTTCTAGAAAAGGAAAAATGTGTACTGTAATCCGAAGTTATACAAATAAAAAATAATTTTACAATAACAAAACCGTTGCTCCAGACGCAGCGGACCCGGGTTCGATTCCAGGTAACGGTCCCGGAAGTCTAGTTATTAATAATTCAATATTGTTGTAATTATAAATCTACAAATAATTTAAATACAGGGTGTCTCTAAAGTTGCTATCCATTTCCATGAAAATATTGCTTTTTTTTTTCTTTGCATACACTGTTAGTTAGTGCAGCGGTTCCCAATCTTCTTCGACTCGCGTACCCCTTTCACAACGATTTGAATTGGGTGAACCGCTGACTTTTAAATATGCATATACAGTAGACATGCATAAAATTTAATTCCGAGCAAAAAAATATTCTCTATCTATCTTCGGGTTTTTACAGCTGCTGCCGTCTTCCCGTGCCAAACCTCCAAAGCCTACGGTCTTGGGCATCTTCGATGCTTAGCCCTCTAGCTTGCATTACTGTCTTCATGTTTTCCTTCCATGTTAACCTTGGTCTTCCTCTTTTCTTCTTTCTGTTAGGATGCCATTCATATAGTTGCTTCGGCCATCGCTCATCTTCCATTCTTAAAACATGTCCTAACCACTTTAATTCCTTTTCCTCAATTCTTTCAATTATGCTTTCTTCTGCTTCCATTATGTTTCTAATTTCCTTATTTGTGACACGTTCTAATTTAGACTTTCTGGCACTTCTTCGTAAATAATCCATTTCTAGAGCTATTAGTCTATTCTTGTAGTACTTATTGATTGTCCATACCTCACTTCCGTACATTGCAACAGATTCCACCAATGTTTTACCAATATATTTTTTTGTGTCTTTCCAAATATGCTTATCCCACCATATGGAATTTAATGATGATATTATTTTGCTACTCAATTCAATTCTATGTTTTATGTTCTCTTTGCCTATACCTTCGATGTTATCCATAATCATTCCCAAATATTTAGTTTGTTTCACTTGCTTTATTTGGATTCCATCTTCCAATACTAAATTTTCTCTTTCATTGCTATTTATTGCCAGATATTCTGTTTTTTGTAAATTTACTGTGAGACCCCATGATTCATATGTGCTTTTCAACCTTTTTATCATGAATTCCATATCAAAATTGTCTTGCGCTAAAACCAGTTGATCATCGGCAAATTGTAATGTCAGCAAAAATCTATTGCCTATTGGGATCCCCATACCTTTGCAGCTTTGTTTCCATTTCGTTAATATAAATTCTACATAAATATTAAATAAAATTGGTGATAGACTGCACCCTTGTTTCAATCCCTTTGAGGTGTTTATAGGATTAGACATTATATTTCCCATTTTAACATAAGCGGAGTTATCTTTATAGGTTTGTTTAATAATTTCTATTAGGTTTCTGTCAATATTGTATTTCTCCAATACTTCCCATAATTTGTTCCTCGGAATTGAGTCATAAGCTTTCTCTAAATCTATCATTGTCAAATGGGTTTCTTCTCCAACTGCAGTCCGTTTTTCAATTAACTGTTGTATTGCAAATATATTGTCAACACATGACCTTCCTGGTCTGAATCCATTTTGATCTTCTCCTAATTTGTCTTTAACATCTTTTTGTAACTTTGTTTTTAATAACTTCGTAAATATTCTATATAATGTGTTATTTATACTTAGTCCTCTGTAGTTTTTTGCGTCTCTTCTATCGCCCTTCTTGTATATTGGTACTATGTAGCTTATTTTCCATTCATCAGGAATCTTCTGTATTGCAATGCACTTATTATACAAGTCCCTCAATCTACCTATTAAATTTTTTGGGCCATATTTAATTAACTCATTTGGTATGTTTCCCGGCCCTGGTGCCTTTTTATTCTTTAGGGTTTGAATTTCTAATTCTATATCTATTGTATCAAATTCCAGGGCGTTCATTTCTATGGATGGATTTTCTGTTGTTTCCATAAACTCATTTCTAGTTTCTGACAGTAAAGCTTTGTAATGTTTTTCTGCGTCTGATTTTGCTAACAAATTTATCTTGCTGGGTCCTTGGTTGGTTTTCAGTGTTTTTAGAAATCTCCATACTTCTGATGATTGTGATCCTCCTATATAACTTTCTATTTCTTGGCATTTGCTTTTCCATAATTTGTTTTTTTCTTCTATCACTTTCCTTTTAACTTTGGCGTTTGTTCTCTTGTATTCTATCCAATTTTCTGTTGTTTTATTTGCCAACCATTCTAAGTAGCATTTTTTCTTCTTTTTGGTTAATTCTTCAATATCATCATTCCACCAATCTTGGGTATTTTGTTTTTTATTTATTGTGCCTAATGCTTCTTTTGCTGCCGAATGTATTATTTCCTTTAATTGATTATATTCTTCTTCTATGTCTTCCTTGTAATCCAAATTCTCAATTTTAATCCTCAGTCTTTCTTTATATAAGTTTTTGATACTATCCTGATTAAATAAATACAGTTTAAATTTTTCTTCCTGCTTCGGTTGCATGCAGTTGATTCCCTTGCTTCATCATGCACTTTTTTTCCCTGTAGGGAATTTGGGGATGATCTGTGCTGTGAGTAGATAGTGGTCAGAACCACAATTTGCTCCTCTTTTAACCCTTGAGTCCTTAATAAATAAGGAAGTATTTTGCTTTACAATTATGTAGTCTATTATTGATTTCTGATTGAGACTAGGTCGTTCCCAAGTAAATTTATGAATATCCTTATGGTCGAAAAATGTGTTTACTATCTTTAATTTATGTTGTTTGCACATCTCTATGATTCTATTTCCATTATCGTTGACTTCTTGTTCCCCATATTTTCCTACTGCTTCATCATTGTTTCTTCTACCCACTTTCCCATTTAAATCTCCCATTAGTATTAATTCTTCATTACTTCGTATTTTCTCTATTTGTTCCACTAATACTGAATAGTACTTTTCTTTCTGACTCTGTGCAGCATCATCTGTTGGTGCGTAGACTGCTAAGAACACCATTGTTCTTCCCATAAGCTTCATTTTAATCTTTAGGCATCTTTCATTAATATGTTCATATTCTGTTATGTTTTTACTGTATTTCTTTTTTACAAACATTGATATTCCTGCTTTAGCTCTTTTTGATTTATTTACACCTGACCAAAAATGTATGTAGTTTCCTAAATATGAATTTCCCGATCCTTTCTTTTTTGTTTCCGTCACTGCTGCAATATCTATATTGTTCTGGAATAATTCTCCTGCTACTTCATTAATTTTGTTTCTAATTCCTCGTACATTCCACGTGCCTATATTCAATGTCCGTTTTCGTTGCTTTTGTCTTTCATACTTTTTTCTGTCCGGCTTTGATTGATTTGGTCTTTTAGCATTTTGTTTTTTTTTTTCTAATGTGTGGGGAGCTGGCCCACAGCATAAACCCCCAACCTGGAGGACCAGGAAAATTTCTGTCTGGGTTTTCCTCCCATAGCCTTTGAAGATCCCTCTTCACCGCAAGGCAGCGTTTCTCTATTTCCCTTAGAGATAGGGTTGCCTCTTCCGCCAGATCCGCCGTGATGAAGGACTCCTTCTGCGCCGACTCTGCCGTTGAGGTCTTCACCGTAACCCTGGCTAGGGGCCCTTACAGAGTACTATCAGTCGGAGCCAACTGAACCCTGGTTTTTTAACGAGGTTGTTACTCCTCCCCCTCCTCCTTTCTCATCCGGGCTTGGGACCGGCCATGGCGGAGTTGCAAAAATATTATTTTATTATTATTATTATTTTATATTTTCTATTATTTACCATATCATCTAAAGATTTCTGTAAGGGAAACGAAGACCATAGCTTTTAGAGGAAGAGATCCAGTGAGATCCAAGATTATTTTAGAAAATTAAAGTATAGAACAGGTGTCTAGTTTCAATATTTGGCCTGTGATGTTGGATACAATATGGAAAGAGATATTGACTCCAAAATAAATACATTTCAGACGGTGTGTGGAACAATACAGAGAATATTAAAAAATAAAATTAGAAAAGAAACCAAGATAAAAATGTATAATATTATGGCGGTTCCCACAATATTGTATGGATGTGAAACTTGGGCTCCAGTGAAAAAACAGAAGGATAGAATACAGACGGCGGAGATGCGGTTCCTAAGACAAGTAAAAGGATGTACAAGACTTGATAGAATAAAAAATGAGGATATAAGAGAAGAATTGAAAGTACAGCCTTTATTGGATAAAGTCACGAATTACAGACAGAAATGGATTGATCACATGGATGGAATGAGTAAGGAGAGATATCCATTGTTAGCAAGAAATTATCAAGCAAGAGGAAGGCGTGATGTTGGAAGACCTAGAAGACGTTGGGCTTATGCATTATGAAGTCGGAACGGGCAATTGCCTATTCCCTGGAGTGATGATGATGATGATGATATTATTTACCCCCAGTTGAACCCACCCTTGTCTGCATTTCTTGACGGTTGTATTTTTACGGTGAAAAATCGTCACTCTTTTGACCAAGGTACTTTTTTCGTCTGGCTTATCACCTTCGACCAGTCCGGCATTGCATAACAGTGAATTACATGGTCTTTATAGGAAACCAGGTATAATGAGAGCAGTTAAGTCTCGTAAACTGTGAACTGAACTTTTTTGAAACAATATAAAACAATAAATACGTACTTTCCGCCATTTTACGACTGATTGGTGTCACAGCCTCCTACAGTTTCAACTAATAAACATTGCCCACACTGTTAACGTTAGTCAGTTGTTTATAAAGTAAAAGTAAAGTGATCCCACAACAGGCCCGGAGGCCCTTGGGGTAGTAGGAGGTTAAGGCTCCCACTTTTTTGTAGACAATCAGCACTTTGTGCCAGCCTGGTTGTCAGCCCTGCGTGATGGCCACCTTTACCCCCAGAACAAGCGTCTGGTACTTATTTCCGTTAAAGGCTGAGTCGACACCAGGGCCATAGTGCCGCCAGAGGGTTTGGGTCAGTTTTTAAATCCTGACCCCAACGGGACTTGAACCCTCGACCCTCCGGCTTGTAGCTCAGTGCCTTAACCCCCAGTTGTTTATAATGAACGCAAATATTTCCAACAAAGATGTTATTATTTTACTATTATTTATTATTTTGAAAACATCATCGAGTAAAAAAATAATGTACAATGCACGTTTGTGAAGTGTTTTACAGAATCTCGGAAATTAAAAACCTCGCTGCCGCTCGGTTTTTAAACATTTTCCTCGCTTCTGTAAAAACCACTTCCTCACCTTGCATCGTAATATACTATTTCAGTAAGATAGTAAAGAAAAAGCATTTCGTCATAAATACCTGCTTTTTTATATTGATAGCAAGCTACGTATTTTCATGTCGGTCCGGCTATGCGTGTAATATAGGTGGAGTCAAGATTTTTTTTTTTAGAAGGCTGATGGGAAATAATATATTTGCATATCTGAGTCTTGTTAGCAAGAGCGACCAAGTCTTCGTCTTCAACTCTGATTAGCTGGCACCGCATGTCAAATGCATCACCCATCATCTTCACAATTATTCAGGGCTGTACAGCACCATCTTTCTGCACCTCCTCAAAAAATCTACATTTTTCTCGCACAGTTGTACAATATTCATACTTTGTACTTAGGCCTTTGGCAATAACAATCAATGTAGGCCTATATATTATAATATTGTAGACCAAAGGAAAAATCAAATGAGATCGAAAATAGTAATAGGAAACAAAATCATAGAACAGGTGAACCATCTCAATTATCTAGGATGTGACATTTCATTTAATTATGATAATGATATAAATAATAAAATAGCAAAATTCCAGGGAATATGTAGTACGATAAAACGATCACTAAATAACAAAACAACAAGAGAGATCCAATTGAAATTTTATAAAATGTTGGCAGTACCGGTACTGCTCTATGGATCAGAAGTCTGGATACATAAAAAACAAGATCTAAGTAGGATAACGGCGGCAGAAATGAAATTTTTCAGATCTGTTAAAGGGTGCACTAAGGAAGACAGAATCAAGAACACAGAAATAAGACAGGAACTTGAAATATTTGCAATAACTGATAAAATAGATACTTATAGACAAAAATGGAAGCAACACATAGACAGAATGAATGAAGATAGATATCCAAAACAAATAACAAAATACAAACCTAAAGGCACCCGAGATGTGGGCAGACCTAGAAAGAGATGGGCTGAAGTCGGAACGGGTCAACAGACCTAATCCATGAATGCAGATGACGATGATGATGATTGTAGACTATTATATAACTACCCCATTGGCACTATCGAACCCGTAGGTTCATGGCCTTGCGGTCATAAGCTCTCCATGCAATCTTAACATGAGCTAATGTTTTCCAATCTTCGCCTATATAATTTGCCTCCCTCGTATCATGGTTAATGTTATTCTCCCACCTCATTCTTGGTCTACTTGCTGGAGACTTTACCTCTGGTTTTCCTACACGGAGATTCCATGCAGCTCTTTCTTTCACCATTCGTGCCACATGTCCTGCCCATCGCGTCTATGAGACTTAACTGTTCTTATTACAACTGGCTCCCCATAAAAACCATGTAGCTCACTGTTATGTAGTGTTCTCCATTCGACTATCAGTTCATCTCGCTTTGTTCCAAACTTTTTTCTAAGAACTTTATTATCAAAATATCGTGTCCTCCTTTAAAGTAGGAGTCCACGTTTCACATCCATATAATATAACTAGGAGTATAACAGTTTTTCACCGTATTCTAGGAGAAACATTAGAATGGTAAGAGTCCCTATAATGCATAATAGCACGCATTTCCAGAATTTGGCCTATGTTTGATTTCATTTTCTAGCTCATTCCTATTTATAATTATTGTTGAAAACATTCATTATTGTTATTATTATTATTGTTGTTATTTTATTATTATTATTATTATTATTATTATTATTATTATTATATGAAAAGTGATGAGATAAGGATGCAATGAAATAGTAGGGAAATGGTTGAACATACACAAAATTATCAGATTAAATGGTTCCAACACGTCCAGAGAATGTCAAATTCCCGTTTACCAAAGATGATTTACCACCTCAACCCTAAAGGGAAAAGAGACCTCGGAAGACCCTTCAACCGATGGAAAGATCAGTTTTTGTAGTCGCAGAACGGGCATCATCACCCAATACTGCATTCGGAAGAAGAAGAAGAATATTATTATTATTATTATTATTATTATTATTATTATTATTATTATTATTATTATTATTATTATTATTATTATTATTATTATTATTATTATTATTATTATTATTATTATTATTAACAAGTCCACCGCTGTGGTCTCGAGGTAGCGTGCTGCCTTGTCACGCAGCGGGCCCGTGTTCGATCCCCGGTCGGGGCAGTTTTTCTGGGTGAGGTTTATATCGGGGTTTTTCCTCACCTGTAAGACAAATGTCAGGAAAACTTTAAGGCCCAAACGGTCCCCGAAATCATATGGCCATCATCCTTTTCATCATCATCCTTATCATTATCATCATCACCATCATCCTTCACCGGTGTGGAAAGCAACGGGAAGCTACCACACCTACACAATTCCCTAGTAAAGCTGCAAGAATAGCATGAAAATGCTATGATTGCAGTGAAGGACCTGCCTTCGGACAGAATTACTATGGATGGATAAAAGAAAAAATGCAGGTACAATATTCAATATTAGATTTTATAAAGAAGAAACAATTAACTTGGTACGGACACATTAGAAGGATGGAAGAAGGAAGACTACCTAAGATAATCATGGATTGCGAACCACAGGGAAGGAAACAGAAGGGTAGACCAAATATTACGTGGATTCAGGGAATCAATGAAGCTAAGAGGGAATGGGAAATAGAAGAAGATATATGGATGAACAGACAAGAATGGAAAAATGTGTTGAAACAAATGTGTAGTTAACTGTGAACATGGGTACCGAAAAAATATATGTTCATTGTAAAAGCCGGAATAATAAAAAATAATAATAATTATTATTATTATCATTATCATTATTATTATTACTATCATTATTATTATTATTATCATTATTATTATTATTATTATTATTATTATTATTATTATTATTATTATTATTATTATTATTATTATTATTATTATTATTATTATTATTATTATTATTATTAACAAAAACAAATAAGTAGGCCTATCTTTTGGCAACGGAAATGTATTTTATACGAACGGCAGCAAGAATTTCAGCAAGAGAAAAATTAGAAGCTCAGTTATAAGGGAGAAAATGAAGATTGAAGACACTATTTTAGATTATATTAAAACTCAGCAATTAAGATGGTACGGACATGTCCAGCGAATGGAAGAGGATCGGCTACCAAAATCTGTTTTGGAATGGAAACCTGAGGGAAGACGAGGCAGAGGAAGACCTAAAAGCTCCTGGAGTCAGGGAATATATTTATACATGATGAAGAAACATCTACAACCAGGAGAGTGGATGGACCGGCATAATTGGCTATAAGAAATCGGACGATGTCAAAGACATTAATCAACCGATGATCTATTATTATTATTATTATTATTATTATTATTATTATTATTATTATTATTATTATTATTATTATTATTATTATTATTATTATTATTATTATTATTATTATTATTATTATTATTATTATTATTATTATTATTATTATTATTATTATTATTATTATTATTATTGCTCCGAAACCTGGACACTAAGTAGAAAACAAGCCAACAAGTTGTTAGCAGTAGAAATGGATTTTTGGAGGCGACCGACAAGAATTTCAATAAGGGATAAGGTCAGAAACAGCACAATAAGGGAAATTATGCAAGTTGAAAAAACATTGGAAAAAAATATAAGAAAAACGTTTGAAATTGTATGGACATCTCATAAGAATGGAAGAAGAGAGAATACCAAAGAAGATCCTTAATTGGAAAGCTAATGGAAGAAGTGGAAGAGGCAGGCCTAGAGAACGTTGGATGGATGGAGTGAGGAGAAGTATGGAAGCTAGAGATCTGAGCGAAGAAGATGCTTTAGACAGTAACTTCTGGCGACAAATCACTTTGGGTTGAAGGAGAAATACTGTATTGTGGAATGTTGCTATTTAAAAAAATAATAATTTTATTTATTTATATACGTTGGTAGGCTCTATTTTGGTAAAGGATATAAGATTTGTATATGTGAAAAGAAGTAGTAATAAATAGGACTTCTGTCTTAACACGGGTAACAAATATATATATATCGTAGTTGTGCAAAATCATTCTATTGTAATAAATAGCGCTAGGATTCATATGTAACAAAAAGGACATTACGTTATGTAGGTATCTTTACCTTGTAGTGGAGTGGCTTGCGTGCTTAAATGATCCTGAGAGCTATGCCGGCGGTAGCATTGCTGCCGATAGGGTTACCCATGCCGGACTGGTCGAAGGTGATAAGCCAGACGAAAAAAGTACCTTGGGCGAAAGAGTGACGATCTTTCACCGTAAACATACAACCGTCAAGAAATGCGGACATGGGTTCATCTGGGGTATGAGAGCTTATGTCCGCGCGGCCATGAACCTACGGGTTCGATAGTGCCAGTGAGTGAATGTGAGTGAGTGAGTGTGATTTATTTATATACAGATTTTTAATGTTTACACATCTTTCTGTGCCTAAAGTTTTATTTATTTTCCTTCAGCACTCGTCTCTATCCATTCACTCCATTTCTTCCAGTCCTCTTCTTCTAATTCCAGTTCTTATTTCTTGCAATAATAATTTCTTTAACAATAATAATAATAATAATAATAATAATAATAATAATAATAATAATAATAATAATAATAATAATAATAATAATAATAATAATAATAATCTAAATTAAACGAGAAACACCAATTAATACATGCACCTTGCACGGGGTAACGACGATGCCAAAGTGAGAGCAAGTATGTACATTTTTTTTATTCAGTGCTCCAGGTTGTCATTTCGACATTTATGGTGTCCTGTCAAAATATAAAGTTGAAGTACCATTCTAGGAACAGAAGATGAAACATGCATTTAGAAAGCCCACTTGAATATTTGACAGAATCCAATAGTTGAGGACCCGGAGTAAAATTCTGTCCCTCACAACTATTCCAAAAAAAAAAAAAAAAAAGAGAAAACCCTTAATAGCTTCATTCCTTCGTACATCGCCGAAACTAGCTCTTTTAAGTGGTTTTTCTTATAATTACCTGACTTGTGTTTTTTTTTTTTTTGCTTACAGAGAAGAGCCTATTACACTATAACTTAAACCATTAATTATTTAATGAATTCATTAAATTGTGCATTCTTGCATCAGTATTTAACTATGTACTTTTTGGCCATCTAATATAGTACGTTATGGACACCCCTGACATTTCACGCTACAATCGCCCCATTCGTCTTGATGTCTCAATACTTCTCATTTGCATTTCACTTGCCATTCATCAATATAATCACTTCTCATAGCTCACTCACTCTCGTTATTATTATTATTATTATTATTATTATTATTATTATTATTATTATTATTATTATTATTATTATTATTATTATTTTCTTCGACTCAGAGAATCTATTTATCCATGAAGGAGAAACAAAAGGAGATTGGATGGACCGACAAAATTGGCTATTAGGAATCGAACGTTTCAAAAACATTAATCAACCGATGATCTATCTATAACTTATTATTATTATTGTTATTATTATTATTATTATTATTATTATTATTATTATTATTATTATTATTATTATCATCATCATTATTTTTATTTGTATTGCGGATGAGCCCATGTAGGACTACGCAAAGTACTTAGAGGCGTTTCCTTTGAGCCCAAATTTCTTTAATTCTTTTGCTATGAGCTTGTTTTCTATCATCTGTCCAAGTTGTTCCAGTTTTTTTCTTCGGTTTGTCCTTTTGGTCAACTTGCCACTTATCCACCCTAATTCTAAATATATCTCTGTTTGGGATATCTTCTTTAGTAATTCCTGCCAATTTTAAGTCCTTTTTGACTTCATCAATCCACTTCATAGTATCCACTGGAGCTTTACTTCTGTTTTCATAGAATTCCATTATCTGTTTTGTAAGCCTATTTGAGTTCATTCGTTTAATATGGCCATAAAATTGTAACCTTCGTTTTCTAATATCACTATGAATGCCTGTATATATTTTTATTTCCTTTTTACTTCTGAGTCTAATTGCTTCACCTGTGGCTTGTGGACCTAAAACTTTTCTTATAATTTTGCATTCTTTTTTTCACTATATTTTCGATATCTTTTTTTCTGTTCAAAATTAATGTTTCTGCTCCATAGAGGCACTCTGGTTTAATTACAGTGTTATAGTGTCGTAATTTTGTATGTAAAGATATACATTTTTTATTATAAGTGTTGTGTGTAAGCCGAAATGCTGTTTCCATTTTTTGGCATCTACTTTTATTGGCTTTGGTTTCAATTCCATTTTCCTGAATTATTTCACCAAGATATTTAAATTGTGAAACTCGTTTAATTTTTTCCATATTTGGTTTCCAGGTATTTTGGTGCTTGTTTATTGCATGAAAAATATTCCGTTTCTTCAAAAGAAACCTGCAGACCAACTTTCTCTGCAATGTCAGTCAATAATTCAATCTGTTTTTGTGCTGTTATTATTATTATTATTATTTATCCTACCCTTGTCAACTTTATATTGTGTAATCATATCATCAATCATAATTCTTATTGTATGCATAATTTAACGCTGGTGAAGTGGAAGAGAAGACCTTACAGCCTTAACTCCATCAGGTAAAATAAATAAATAATGAGTGAGTTAGTTAGTTACAAAATATAGTTAAGGAGTTTAGAAAATGCTGGAAGTTTTGATTGTTGTCAGCAGGTGAAAACTAAGCCACCTCAAACACAGAATTCCTTTTTTCATTGTTATTAAAAATAGGTAACAGGTATAAAAAAAATGAATGTCGTATATATTGAGCAGAGTTTATTAGAGGGATTTTTGCACCCTCAGTGGATATAAAACTGATGTTGGAGAAACAAGCGTTGCACAGAGAAGCCTAATTAGCAGGTGTAATCAGTGTAAAATCCACCGCAGAATATGGAGAGAGGGATAATTATTGTAAAGGGTGTTGATGTGTTGTGTTGGTTCAAGCGATTAATGAGACCACGTCAGACACATTGTTATTTCCTTAACAATCATCTCTCTGTGTACATACACTTTGATCCTATTACATCTTCTAAACCAGAAATTTGTTTTAGTGCTAAGTATGTTTATTACGTGTTAATCAGCATGCAATTAATGAGCATCTCCCAGTGTTTGTTTACATCGTACTATTAAAATGTATTGTGACACATTTTTGGGCCGCCTTTGAATTTCGGCAGGTTTCTCCTTATAAGGAAATACGTATTCGAAATCGGGTCGTATACAACTCACAAGATTCCTTCACAGACCTGTTTTCTAGAAGGATCGTTTTCCAGATGCTTCTGTGCATCTATTTCTAGAAATACTCCACCTCTTTAAATTTCCATTAATAATAATAATAATAATAATAATAATAATAATAATAATAATAATAATAATATATAATAAAATATCTTGGATATTATCTCTCTATCCATCCATAGTAATTCTGCCCGAAGGCAGGTCCTTCACTTCAATCATAGCATTTTCATGCTATGCTTGCAGCTTTACTAGGGAATTGTGTAGGTGTGGTAGCTTTCCACACCTTTGAAGGATGATGATAATGGTAATGATAAGGATGATGATGACGATGATGATGGCCACATGATTTCGGGGACAGTTTGGGCCTTAAAGTTTTCCTGACATTTGTCTTACAGGTGAGGAGAAACCCCGATAAAACCTCACCCAGAAAAACTGCCCCGACCGGGGATCGAACCCGGGACCGCTGCGTGACAAGGCAGCACGCTACCTCGAGACCACAGCGGTGGACTATCTCTCTATCTGGGATGAAAATGATATCCCTAAAAAAGTACTAGTTAGGCCTATAATAAAAGTTTGGGAATTATTAATCAAGTTATAAAACCGTCCCTTGTACAAAAAAAAACACCAGATTATGTTTATATAACACTTTGGCTAGACCAGTGTTGACCTATGATATTGAAGCATGGACACTAAAAAGACAACATGAAAGCAGAATAACGGCTTGTGAAATGAGATTCATGCGCAGAACAGCGGGTTACACCAGATGGGATCGGAAAAGGAAAACCGGTATCTTAAAAGAATTGAAGACTACGCCAATTTTTGGAATGTATTAAACAGTACCAACTAAATTGGAAACACCATCTTGAAAGAATGAGTTCAAATCGGATCCCCAAAGCTGTTTATAATTATATACCAAGAGGACGAAGATCACTGGGCCGTCCTATGAAACGCTGGAGGGAAAATTTTCTATAGGATCGTAACAGGCCTTGGCCTAATACTTGGAAGGAAGAAGAAGAAGATAATAATAATAATAATAATTTTATTAGGAATTCTACACAATACAGTAGTTTTCCTACAATCCATTGTAAATTTCACTCCTCCATACATCCATATTCTCTGCATCACTCTCGGTTATAATAATAATAATAATAATAATAATAATAATAATAATAATACTTTATTTATTCTGGCAGAGTTAAGGCCATAAGGCCCTCTCTTCCACTCATATATATCTAAATAAAAAAGTAAGCGAAGTTTTGAAATTACGTTTGTTAACCCTTAAATTCGTAATGCATTTTATAAAATAAATAAATATTCTCAACTCGTGTCCAACTCAGGTCGGGTCGAGGGATGAGATGAGATGAATCTCTTATATAGAGATCTGTGAATGATAAGGGTACCGGCCGACTATGCCTGACGCACCATCAGAGGGGCAGATGAACGAAATGAAACGAAATGGATGAGGTGAGTGTGGAGAAACGATATTATTGCAGAGAAAAATAGGAGAATCCCCGAGAAAAACCTGTCCAAGCTCCGTTTCGTCCACCACGAAACCCACATGGAGTGACCAAGACTTAATCTCGGAACCCCAGCGGTGAGAGACGATCCTATAATACAATATATTTAATTATTTCACATGTCCACCGCAGTGGTCTGGAGGTAGCGTGCTCCCTTGTCACGCAGTGGGCCCGGGTTCAATACCCGGTCGGGACAGTTTCCTGGGTGTGGTTTTTATCGGTGTTTTTCTTCGCATGTAAGACAAATGTCCCCGAACAGCATATGATCATCGCAATCATCATCATTCATATTCATCTTAGGTTAAGCTTAGGATTAGGGACTCTCCTGGTGCACCACTATCATCATCACCCATCATATCATCGGGACAACGTAACCCCACCTTCCAGATGCCTCAACCTCAGAATGGGTTACAAGTAGGCTACGTCATGCCAGGAGAGAACACCAGAGATGCCCAAAAAAGAACAAACTTGGGCATTAAAAAATTAATTTCACGTTGTTTATAAAACAATAGAAAAACAAACGAGCAGAAATTAGATAAATTTGTGTTAAATTACGCAATAATATACAATAATAACTCAGAGTTTTAAATGATTTCGTTTTCAATTCGGTCCGAAACGTTTAAATAACTGAAACAAGAAATTAATGAATTGCCAATTTACATAACCTGTTTTTTACGTTTTCACCGAGCGATAGAATAGTTTTTAATTCCATTTAGGTAAGCTGCTAGTCCCCGTACATAATTTTTCTGACATTTGGCATAAGATGATCTACAAAGAGCTATTTTTAATTTGGAAAAAATAAGTGCCAATTACAATTTAAAAATTTCAAAGAATAAAACTAAAAATTTTAGCATTTAAAGGACGTGATACCTTAAGAGCAAAAATAGTAATTGATAATAACATTTTAGAGCAAGTGAACAGTTTTAAATATCTAGGTTTCAATTTATCATATGTTAAAATTGAAGATATTAATGACAAAATAAATAAATTTAATCTAATGTGTGGCACTATTAAAATAACCTTAAAAACACAATAAACGAAACAAAAATTAAATTTTATAAAGTAACGGCTGTTCCTGTATTGATGTATGGATCAGAATGTTGGACAATCACTAAAAGACAAGAACAAAGATTGGAAGCAGCTGAGATGCGATTTTTAAGAAATATAGCAGGATATACTCTGCTGGATAAGAAAAGGAATGAAGATATAAGAAAGGAATGAAATATTTTCAAACTTACAGACCGAATAATTAAATATAGGAACGACTGGAAATTTTGATAGAATGCCAGAAGAAAGATTTCCAAAATTATTGCTAAATTATAAACCGCACGGAAGGAGAAATGTTGGACGCCCACACAGAAGATGGTCTGAACAATTTTAACAATTCTAGCTTTCGTGAAACCGGAACGAGCCAACAGGCTTAATCCGTGGATGATGATAATTTGGCATAACTGGACATCTCTGCAGGAGGGCGGAGATCGTAACAGTAAATGTATGGAGTCATTTGAAACAACACATTTCTAGCTTTCCATTATGATGTATTTTCAAAGTACTTTACAACGTTTTAAAAAAATAGAATGTATTGTTTTGTGGTGTTTGTAAAAAAATGTAAGCGTAGGCAATTTGATTGTGCAAAACATAATGAAAAAGAATTGTTTTTGCAACGGACGTGTAATAAGTTGACCAGTGTTGATAATCATGGGCTGAACAAAAGCTAACAAAAGTGGGACTGGAAAATATAAAATACAGGAAACATTAGGAAGGTAATTAAATACATTGTGGAATAGTTTCATTTATATAACAATGTTTTTCTACTTGTTTCATTTCCTCTCACGTCACAAGGTCACCCACTACTTGCTCGCAAAGTCTACATTTTAAAATTTCAATTCTAAATTATCTTTCAAAATTGAGATAAAATTAAAAATGGTCTTGTCTCTATACTTCCCAGGTGTTTTCATCGTCATCATTAGCACAACAACTCTGAGTGGGTCAAGACTTCCTTCAGAATTTTTCTCCAGGATTCTCTATCTGTGACAACCGTCCACCAATTCCTGAGTTTTAAAAATTTGATATTCTGTACTACTCCATCCATTCATCTCAAATTCGGTCTTCCAGTTCTCCGTCTTCCCTCTGGCTTATCTTCTATAATTCCCCTAACTACTACATTTTTGGTCATCCTCTGCATATGTCCTGCCCATTTTAATCTGTTTACTTTAATATCTGAACAGTTGAATTTGATGATTATTTTAGAAGAAGCCTCCAAAAAACAAGACAGGGTAAAATAAGAAATGAATTCCTTTGGAGAGAAATGAATGTCACCAAATCTGTTGTTAAGAGGATTGAAAATCAAACGCTTAAATGGTATGGCCATGTACAAAGAGTGGAAAATGAAAGATGACAAAAAAATATATACGAATGGTCACCCCCTGGGAGAAATAAAGGTGGCAGACCAAGATGGAAATGGAAAACCTACGTCAGAACTATAATGGCTGATAGGAACTTGGAAGAGGGAGATTGGAATGATAGAGATAAATGGAAAATGAAGACGGCAAATCTATAAGTGGGGGAAAGCCGAAGAAGAAGAGAAGAAGAAGAAGAAGACTTTAATATCTGTAATGATACTCATACAATTCCCTGTTATATCTCATTCGTCACTTTACATTTTCCTTAATAGGTCCATATTTTCTTTTGAGTATCTTTCTTTCAAAAACAGCCAATCAAGATTTGTCATGTTCAGTCAGAAGCCAGGTTTCACTCCTGTAAATTAACATTGGTTTAATTAGTGTTTTATAGGTTTACACTCTGTGTTTTTGTTCCGCATGTCACATATTCTAGATCTTCGTCTTGGCGCAACGTGCCGGCTGGAGTCCCCCAGGGCAGTGTTCTCGGACCTCTTCTTTTCTCAATCTACATAAATGACTTGCCAACTGTACTAAAGCACTGCCGTTATCACCTCTACGCTGATGATCTCCAAATTTACCTACATTCACCTCCTCATTCTCTCTATAACAGCTTGACAAAAATGAATGACGATCTCATATCCATCTTTAACTGGTCTTCAAGTATCGGTCTAAATCTAAATCCTAACAAGTCACAAGTAATTCTAATGGGACAACAAAGACTGCTTACAACCTTTGACATATCTACACTACCAAACATTACTATAAATAATATAATCATCCCTTATTCTTCTTCAGTAATAGATCTTGGACTACATCTAGACGCAAATTTAACCTGGCAAACACAAGTGAAACACATATGTAAAAAGACTTTCTCCATCTTACATTATCTTAGACGTTTAAAGAATTTTCTCCCAGTTTCGTTAAAACAAATCCTAGTGCAGAATCTTGTGTTACCACACTTCGATTATTGTGACATTATATATAATGATCTAAACTATGACTTGTCGCAGAGACTGCAGCGTGTTCATAATGCTTGCGTTCGATTCATTTTCAATATCCGCCGTTATGACCATATTTCCGAACACTTTAATAACCTCTCTTGGCTCCGTCTTACTGACAGACGTAAATTGCACTCTCTTTCACTACTTTTCAAGCTTCTGAATTCCTACATCCCTACTTACCTGGCGTCTAGATTTGAGAAGTTATCCTCTTACCACAATATTGACACTAGATCACAAGATAGCAGTCTGCTAACAATTCCTCTTCATAGCACTTCCTCCTATTCTACTTCCTTCACAGTAGCCTCTGCCCGCTCCTGGAATCTCCTTCCTCAAGATATCAGGGGTTGCCGCACACTTGGTACCTTAAGTCACGCTTATACAGTTACCTGTTGTCTAATAATTAATTTTCTCTATTTATTTAATTTTATACCATGTCATTAATCTTTTCCTGTTTTTTATATATATTGTACATATTATATATTTAATTCGTTAAATTTAGAGTAAATCAAAATACATTATAAATATTAATTGTATTGTATTCATAACTTGTAATCGTTTATATATATATTGTAATTTAGATTTAAGACTATTTTTTGTTTGTATTTTTTTTAAACCTGGTTGAGTGGTAGACAAGGCCTTAAGGCCTTAACTCTGCCAGGTAAAATAAAGCTATTATTATTATTATTATTATTATATTTTGATTTCAAATACTTTATTATTGCAAAATAAAATTTATTAGCATTTTGTAGTATTTTATTCACTTGGCAGGGTTCCCGGGTGCATTGGGTCATGTAAAAGTTCCTAAAAAGGCAGAGGTCAAATTAAGGAGAAAAAAAAGTAAAATAATGCCAACAATTAAAAACCAACAAACCCACAAAAAGTCAAGATTCATTTTTTTTCCGGTGCCAGTAGATTGTTTTACGACATATCTCAGGTTGGGGCACCTTGAAGGCGGATTGTCCTTTAAATTTTGCAAAAGAGGCTTTTTTATTCAAGCTTGCGGTTCTTTTACGAGCCTAAAAATCTTAAAACTCGGGACCCGCGACTTAAAGTCCCTCCCATGCACGGCAATATATTCCCTAAACCAGTAAAATCGGGTCATAAATTGTACTTGCTGAGAAATTCACTTTCGTATGCAGTTTCTTAGTGACGGACTTTTTCTTTGCAAATTCTACAGCTGTTCATTTCGATTTCTGTCAGACAAATTTTGGCAAAATAGAGGAATATTGCAATAGTAGAGTAAAGCATAACATTGGTGGAATAAGTCCCTAGAATTTCTAGCCCAACTGTACAACTAACTTACCCACTGGCACTATCAAACCCGTAGATTCATGACCACAAGCGCATAAGCTCTCCATGCATCCCTACCCTGAGGTAATGTTTTCCAATCATGTCCTGTATAATTTACTCAATCTTGGCCTATCAACTAGGCGTTTTCCCTCTGCTTTCCCATGCCCCTCTTTCAATACCTATTCGTGCCACATGTCTTGTGAATCGCAATCTACGAGAATTAACTGTTCTAATTATATCTGGTTTCCTATAAAGATCATGTAGTTCACTGTTGTGTAGTTTTCTCCATTCAGCTGTATGTTTATCTCTTTTCCAAAAAAAATAATCCTAAGAACTTTATTCTTAAATACTCATAATATTTTTTCCTCCCTTAAAGTAAGAGTCCATGTTTCGCATCCATATAATATAACTGGGAGAATAATAGTTTTATATATTTTCAGTTTAACGTTTTTTGAAAGGAGTTGGGGCATCAAGAGTCTCTGCAATGCATAATAGCATGCATTTCCAGAATTGAGCCTATGTTTAACTTCCTTGAGCATCTCATTCCTATTTGTGATTATTCCTAGGTATTTGAATTCAGCCGCTTCTTCAAAATTTCTCTCATTTGTCATTAGCTGTCCATTTCCATTATATAATGTATTTCTATGTGTGACTATATATTTAATTTTATTGATGTTTACTTCCAGTCCTAATTTCTTAATGTTACTCAATATTGTGTGCGTGTTGGCCCTCAGTTTTGCCAAACTATACTACATCATCAGCATAAACTAACAGCTTATTAATACCTTTGAATTTTACGCCTTCTTCATCCTCTAAAGAGTTGATGGCATGCTCTAGTACAATATTAAACAGTAGAAGAGATAGTGCATTTCCTTGCTTCAACCCATTGTGAATTTCAAAAGTATCTAGGCCAACTGTATATAATTAAGAAAAATCGTGTGTTGTAATTTCTCTCCCGCTGACAAATGCTGTAAGTGAAATAAAAAGGGGAAAATTTCTTCCGCTCTAGGAAAGCACTACTTATTACGTAATAATGCAAACAGATGAGTGTGTATAATTGGTTGCCATGGAGCTCGGTTTATCTGAATAATGTCACATGGTTTAATCACGTGATTAGGACACATATTGGACGCGATTTCTGCCTGATTTGAGGTCTCAGCCATCCTTACTGAGCGCAAAAACGACTCAAGTCACAATTTCCATTTACATTCCATTTCATTATATAGTTGTTCTATTTCAAAATATATTATGTCCACCCCTGTCAATCACTGATGTGAATTATCATTCTACCAATTTATTTGTAACTCAACTTAAAAATTAATTAATAATAACAAAATTAATAAATTTATTCAATGCCCCAGATTGTCATTTCGACATTTCTGGTGTTCTCTCCTGGCATTGGCTTAATTGTAACCCACTTCTGAAGTTAGGGCGCCTGGAAGGCGGAGTTACGTTACCGCGATGATATCCATCCTTCTTCTTCCTCTTCTTCTTCTTCTTCTTCCTTCCTTCCAAGTATTAGGCTAAGACCTGTTACCATTCTATAGAAAATTTTCCCTCCAGCGTTTCATAGGACGGCCCAGTGATCTTCGTCCACTTGGTATATAATTATAAACAGCTTTGGGGATCCGATTTGAACTCATTATCATATCCATCCATCCATCCACAGTAATTCTGCTCGAAGGCAGGTTCTTCACTGCAATCATAGCATTTTCATGCTATGCTTGCAGCTTTACTAGGGAATTGTAGGTGTGGTAGCTTCCCGTTGCTTTCCACACCGGTGAAGGATGACGATGATGATAATAAGAATGATGATGGCCATATGATTTTGGGGACCGTTTGGGCCTTAAAGTTTTCCCTGACATTTGTCTTACAGGTGAGGAAAAACCCCGATAAAAACCTCACCCAGAAAAACTGCTCCGACCGGGGGATCGAACCCGGGCCCGCTGCGTGACAAGGCAGCACGCTACCTCGATATAATGGACCGATGATATAATGGGTGATAAATGATAATGAAGCGCCAAGAGAGTTCTTAACCTAAACTTAACCTTAATTCCAGACCATGGGCAACCATAGGAATAATTCCCTTTAAGAAAAATTCCTATGGTTTGACAGGGAATCTAACCCAGGACCTCATGAATAGTAGTCAATAATTTGGCAAAAAACATAGTCCGGTGACGTGCTTTCACAACAGCCCTATGCTTCCAAGAGGATTGAAAGAACTACTACTAAATTAGCAAAATGGGGTCATAGATTCGACTTCTTGAAAAATCCGCTTAGTTTACGCAATCCCTGTGTGACGGACTTTTTTATTGTTACCTTTCTATATTTTCAAGGCTACACAAATGTCATAAAATTTTGTATTTCTTGTAAGCCCATGTTTCCCTTAACAGAGATTTTAGGCGCTCTCCCCCTACAGGGAAGAATTTGAACCATGCTAATTTAATTACGATGCTAGTAAAATTCATGGTGATTTTCCGTTGAGGTATTAGTTCATAGTAATATAATGTACGGTTAAAAACTATAATATAGTTACCTTGTAGGTCCGTCTCCTCAACTTAAGTTCTTTTAAAACAGATGATGGCACTAGTCCCGAAAGGCCTACAGAGTTTTAAAAGAACTTAAGTTGAGGAGACGGACCTACAAGGTAACTATATTATAGTTTTTAACCGTACATTATATTACTGTAATTTAGTTACACTTGTTTTCGTATAGATATCATTTGAGTGGTCCGTGGTCAGCGTTCCGCCTCATACTGACATCTAGGAAACCAAGGTAGTACTAGGACGGGAAAATTCGGTAAATTTTGCTTAGAGGCCTTTTCATTCAGGCTTAAGGATATTTTACGAGCCTGAAAATCTTCAGACTCGGGACCCACGGCTTAAAGTCCCTCCCGGAGGACTTGCTCCTTAGATTTTTCCGTCGTAAAAATCAATCGACCGCGGCCGGGTTTCAATCCGCGACCCTCGGGACCAGGGGCAAGGAGCATAACCACTAGTCCACCACTGAAATATTCTTTTTTTTTAACAAAATTTGTTTGAAAGATAGACAGACCTATATGAAAATTATCTATTGGTCGTAGGCTGCATTTCGCCTATCCTAACAAACAAACTAAAGCCACTCTTGGTGTGAACATAGATATTTCTGATTGTTGATTTGATCTGCAATGCAGATTAGAACTAATGCACCGTTAATTCACCCCTTCCCACCCTCTTTTGTACCATCAATTTAGAAATTTGCTACTTTCTCATTTTTATTATCATAACTAGCTAGAATTTGGTTCATTTCACATTTACATTCTTTCTACAAATTTCAAATTAACGCCTGATATATTTTTCCACTAAATTGATATTTTCAGATTGCACTAAAAAAAATTTAGGGCGAAAATTTCAAATTGTAATTTCTCCTGTCAATATTAAATAACTAATTTGTACACAATGCATGCATCGATAGTTTAATTCATCGAAATATTTAATTTTTTTCTTAAAGTTACATATTTTGTTAAGCTTGGATGATTTATAGAGTTGAAAATATTTCTAAAAATAATGTTGGATGTTAAATCATTTAATTAACGGGCTGCATTGTGTGTTTTATTTTTAAATCACTTTGAGTAGTCATTTTTTGTTGTTGTTTCTAATTGCATCGCATATGGATAAGCATTCTAGCATAATTATTGTTTTTTCATATTAAGCTAATTAAGGGTTGTTATGATTTTTTTGTCTCCCGAATTAATTCTGTGGAAAAAGCCAATTTATGCTATGAAATTGTTTTTATATCTCTCGGTTTCTGTCATTAATAATTTTTATTACCATTTTTGTGGATTTTTTTTCAGTTATGTGTGAAACCAGTATTTTGAATTAATACGTGTGAAATATTAATTTGATTTCAATTTCAATTGAAAAAATACAGAAATGTGATAAATTTAATTTAAATTATTTTATTGTAATATAAACAATAGCAGAAAAAGATTGTTTCTTTTTTTATTTTTCTATTCCGAAAAGAATGTACATCTGTGGTCAATAGGACTATGCAATAAAAGGTAAGGTTGCAATGCAGATAGTATATATTATTCAACTGTTTGTGTGTGAAACCAAAATAAAGGACAGTCAGAAGTCTAATTTCTCATTATACTATTCAACTGTTCGTATGTGAAACCAAAACAAAAGACAAGTCAGAAGTCTAACTTCTCATTATATTATTCAATTGTTTGTATGTAAAATCAAAACAAAAGACAATCAGAAGTCTAACTTCTCATTATACTATTCAACTGTTTGTATGTGAAACCAAAACAAAAGATAGTCAGAAGTCTAACTTCTCATTATAGCCTACAATTCAACTGTTTGTATGTGAAACCAAAACAAAAGAGTCATAAGTCTAACTTCTCATTATACTACGTTGCAATCTTACCTTTTAGTACATACAAATCCTAGCCAGTGACCAAATTAAGTGTGTATTATTGCCTATATCAGGAGGCTGTACATGCCTAATCAATTGTTAATAATAATTCTTGTAATACTTACTTGGATTCGAATAACTAATTTTCTTCTGTCAACAATAAGATTTATTCTATGGCACTAATTCGATGGCACTACTGAATCAGGAGGTTCATGGCCTCGCGGACATAAACTCTCCATATATCCCTACCCTGAGGTAATGTTTTCCGATCATCGCTATACAATTTCCCTTCCTCAAATCATGGTTCATATTCCTCCACCTCATTCTTGGTCTACTTATAAAATGATTTCCCTCTGGTTTTCCTGCAAAGGAATTTCCATTCCAATCTGTCATTCCCCATTCGTGTCACATATCTTGCCCATCGCAGTTTACGAGATTTAATTTTTTTTTGTAGTAGGCCTATCTGGTGCTATTATTTTTTATTAGGAATATTCCGCAATTCAGTGTTTCTCTTTCAACCCAAAGTGATTTGTCGCTAGAGGTTCCTGTCTAAAGCATCTTCTTCCCTAAAATCTCTAGCTTCCATACTTCTCCTCACTCCATCTATTCAACGTTCTCTAGGTCTGTCTCTTCCACTTCTTCCATTACTTTTCCGATCAAGGATCTTCTTTAATGTTCTTTCTTCCTCCAATCTTACCATTTCAAATGTTTTTCTTCTATTTTTTCTAATTTTTTTAACTTGCATAATTTCCCTTATTATTATTATTATTATTATTATTATTATTATTATTATTATTATTATTATTGCCATTATTATTATCAGCGTTATTATTCTCATTATTATTATTATTATTATTATTATTATTATTATTATTATTATTATTATTATTATTATTATTATTATTATTATTATTATTATTATTAGTTATGTTGGAGATGGCTACCTGTATAACAGAGAAATGCATGTTCTTTATAGGAAATCAGTAGTATGAGAACAGTTAAGTCTCTTTAGACTGCAATAGGCAGGACATGTGGCACGAATGGGGAATGAAAGAGGTGGATGCAAACTTCTCGTAGGAAAACCAGAGGGAAAGCACCCAGCAGGTAGGAGAAGAATTAGACGGGAGAATAATATTGACCTTGATTCTCAGGGACGTGAATTATACAGGAAATGATTTAAAAAATATTAGCTCAGGATAGAGATATATGGAGAATATATAACAGCGCGACCTGATTCGATAGTGCCCGACGGAAAAAAAAAGGGGAAACACAAAAAACAGAAAGAAAGAAAGAAAAAACATTATTATCATTATTATTATTATTATTTATTTTATTATTATTATTATTATTATTATTATTATTATTATTGTTACTATTGTAAAAATTTTTGAAGAAATAAAAAATTTAAAACGTGTACATACATTTTGAAAATAAATATTAAAATTGAGAGAGAGAGAGAGAGAGAGAGAGAGAGAGAGAGAGGAAAAAAATCCCAATAAAAAAAAGCCGAAATTTGAAAAAAAAACGGACAAGAATTATGGAAAACAAAAGTCCAGAAAATTAAAAAAAATCTTTTTCAATTTTTTATCTCTTCAAAAATTTTTATTATTTTATGATAATAATATGTATTATGACTTTTTCCAAAGTGTATCACCGACATTTGGAATTTTTTATAATTTTGACAAAAAATCACTTCATATATATATATATATATATATAAATATATAATATATACATAGATACGATATGAAAAGAAAAATGAATGCTTGTGAATCGGGATTTGAACTCCGAGTTTCTAACCCCCACGTCTTTGTACCTGTTTAGCGCTCTAACCAGCTGAGCTACCAAGCGAATTCCAACACAAACATACAATTTTCCTATAAATTGTAGTATTCTCAATGCACACAAGAGGTAGGCGGAAATTTGTTCCAACTGACATCTAGCGGCTAACATAACATTTAGAAACGCAAATTTTTAAAGAGAATATTTACTTTGCGCCCCTAGTAACGCTCATTATATATAATCTTGATCTATATTATTCCGCACTTCGAAATAAAAACATTTTTGTCGTCACCTCAGACATAGCTGGTCCGATTGATTTTTTTTTTTCTTACCTGTAAGACAATTGTCAGGAAACCGAGGCTCAAATATATCTAACATCGTCTGGTCATATCGTATTCACCTTGTAAACGCACTACAAATATTCAGTAAAAACACACAGACTGCTAATAGTTAAAACCTTGATGTTAAAGCGTCTAGAAATAAGTTTAAATACAAAAACGTTCATTTCATTTCTTACCTTAATTGTAGATTGCAATTTTACCGACGCAGGCACTAAAAGCTTCAATTTATTACCGCTGGATGGACTAAAAGCTTCAATTTATTACCGCCAGATGGACATAGCATGCAGACTTTAATTATAGTACGTTTTATATCATATAGATGTCGGCACATTCCAAATACATTAATAATAACAAGAAAAGACTCCTTTGTGGCAGAAATTTTTTAAATTAAAATTGTTTTATGAAAATTTTTAATGAATTCATGTTAATATTATGAAATGGGCAGGTGATATAGGTGCAATATGTGATAGAACTTCTCAAATTCCTTGGCATGACAAGCCTAGAAGGTCCTTAGCCTAACATACAGCTGCTGGTCTCACATCCACATGATTTAATTGTAGAGATTAACAATTATTTAGCTAATAAGAGGATGACATGTGGTCAGCATGTTGGGTACCCTAGTCATTTTAGCAGGTTTTCTCAACCTGGAGCTGCTACTTTTCTTCTTCTTCTTCGGCTTTCCCCCACGTATAGGTTTGCCATCTTCAGTTTCCATTTATTTCTATCATTCCAATCTCCTTCTTCCAAATTCCTATCATCCATTATAGTTCTGACATAAGTTTTCCATTTTCATGACCTTTGGTATATATATATTTTCACCATCTTTCATCTCCCATTCTTTGACATGGCCAAACCATTTAAGAGTTTGATTTTCAATCCTCTTAAACGAATGTGGTGACATTCATTTCTTATTTTATCCTGTCTTGTTTTTTTGAAGACTTGTTCTAAAATAATCAAATTCAACTGTTCTAATTTTAATCCTTTGTAATTCGGTCAAAGACCAAGTTTCAACACCATATGAAAAAATATTCTGTATTATGCTCTTATAAATTTTCATTTTAGTTTCCTTTGTAATATTTTTGTTCCAAATTATTCCATGTAACATCTTAGTTGCATTTTTTGCCATTGCAATTTTAGTCTGTACTACTCTCTCACAGGTACCTAAACTTGTAATTATTGACCCAAGATATTTAAAAAATTCATTTTTTTTTATTTTCCCTGTTTCAAGTATGAGGTCATCCACATCCTTTCCCTAACACACATATTCTGTTTTCTGTAAATTTATAATCAGCCCCCATTTTTCTACTTGTTGAACCTACCCAAATTCCTCGTGTTGCTGAGTGGCTACCAGCCCCAGACTGGTCGAAATTTCATGAGAATTTTTTTTTCCTACATGGGTACTTTTTTATTTTTATTTTTCAGCTTGTTTCATCGCAAAGAAAGTAATACTACATGCTTTAATTAAAAAAAAAATATTTACATAAAATTATTTGCAAAAAAAAAAATTTGTTTTCATTAATTTTCTATTGCCACTTGTAATTTTTTTATCTATTTTTTTTTTCCACTCATTGAATTGGCTTTGTTTTGTTCTATAGCTTTGTTTTGTTCTATAGCTATTAATTTTAATTGTCTAAATGATATTTCAATTACCACCATGTTGGCAGTACCGGTACTGCTCTATGGATCAGAAGCCTGGATACATAAAAAAACAAGATCTAAGTAGGATAACGGCGGCAGAAATGAAATTTCTGAGATCTGTTAAAGGGTGCACTAAGGAAGACAGAATCAAGAACACAGAAATAAGACAGGAACTTGAAATATTTGCAATAACTGATAAAATAGACACATATAGACAAAAATGGAAGCAACACATAGACAGAATGAATGAAGATAGATATCCAAAACAAATAACAAAATACAAACCTAAAGGCACCCGAGATGTGGGAGACCTAGAAAGAGATGGGCTGAAGTTGGAACGGGTCAACAGACCTAATCCATGAATGCAGATGATGATGACCATGTCTTCTCTGACAATTGATTTATTTGAAGAATATCAATTTGCTTGTTTGATATAATGATTGCTGCTCTCTTTACCCCATTACCAGAGGTATAGATTCTATGTCTTTCAGATATTCCAGATACTTTATTTAGATATAAATATGGCTCTTGTAAATAAGCGATTTCTATATTTTGTTAAATGTCCACTGCTGTGGTCTCAGGGTAGCGTGCTGCCTTGTCACGCAGCAGGCCTGGGTTCGATCCCTGGTTGGGACAGTTTTTTTGGGTAAGGTTTTTTATCGGGGTTTTTCCTCACCTGTAAGACAAATGTCAGGAAAACTAAGGCCCAAACGGTCCCCGAAATCATATGGCCATCACATTCATCATCATTCATATTCATCTTAGGTTAAGCTTAGGAGTAGGGACTCTCCTGGCGCACCATTATCATCATCATCATCACCCCCCATCATATCATTGGGGCAATGTAACCCCGCCTTTCAGGCGCCCCAACCTCAGAAGTGGGTTACAAGTACGCCATGCCAAGAAACTAGGAATGTCGAAAGACAACCTGGGGCATTTAAAAAAAAATATATATTTTATTGAATAATTAGCTGGTCCAAATTAAAAATAGCCGCCTTTGAAATTTTCAAACTAATCTACACATTTATGGAATATGGTGTTATTTATTAAGTTATGTAGTTAGGAAATAACACTATGAGGTTTTTTAATATTGTTTATTTTTTATTATTTCACTCACCTCATACTTCATAATTCATAGCAGACCCTGGGTTTCTTCACATCTTTTGTGATATTCTCAATGCAGCGTCACGTTCACAACTGATGTCCAACGGCCTTCTATCTTGCAGACTGACCTCCGCGCCATCTGGTGGCCGACCGAAGAATTTCCAAATCAGTCCTCTTTCTTTATAACCGGGTATTTCAAAATTCATAGTTGTATTTTCATTCTTGCATATGTAAATTTTTTCCCAAATTGTGAGTTCCTTCGGTTTTTCCAATTGTTTAAGTAATTTTGTTTTGGTTTCTATTCTATGTTTTTCTGACCAGGCATGTGCAGCTATTGCAGATTTTTCGGTTTCTCCATTTTTAACATTTCTGAGGTGTTCCTTTAATCTTGTATTTAGATTCCTTTTTGTTTTTCCTATGTATATCTTTTCACAATCTTTACAATTAATTTGATAAATTCCCAATTTTTTGCAGTCTTCAATCTTTTCATTTTTGTTGGTTTTTATTAAATTACCTAAGCTGTAATCATTTTTCGGTGCTAATTTAATGTTGAATTTGTTGAAAATTTTTTGAAACTTGTCAAATACCAAAGGATGGTATGTGAACTTCTTGAATTTTTTGCCTATATTTTTATCTGTCTGAAGAGTACTTTCATTGATGACTTTTTGTTCTTTGAATTTATTTATTTACTTGTGTATCATCTTCTTTTGAAAACCATTATCCTTAGCAATTTTTATGATGTGTTCTTTCTCTTTATTGTAATTTTCTTTGCTTTGTGTTATTTGTTTAGATTTTTGTATTGATGGAGCCATTAGTAATCTGTATTTTCTTTATATTTTCTTATGATTGCAAGCAAGCTAGGGCAGTTTTTGTCTAGGGATGAATGATTTTCACATATCCTACATGGGTGCTTGAAACAGCACAAGTCTTGTAACTCTGCATCAAGACATCATATGGGTCTTTGTGACAGAAGCCATAGCTGAGCGGTTTGAGGCAACATGCATTGGTGCAGAGCTACAAGACCCATGTTACTCCTTGCTTATTTACAAAAATTTGTTTTGCGACTTAACCGGTGGTTTTGCTGGCATGATCACAAATTCATTTTCATTTTGAGAATTTTCCTCATCGTTGAGGGTTTCTCCAACCAATCTTAATAATTAACATGAGTTTTAAAAAATTCATAAATGACTACGGACTTACAAACTATCAGTTTGTAACAAACATTCACAAATTTCCCTTAATTAAAGTTCTCCATCGTTCTCTGTCCTCTGTATCTTCATTCGTTACTCCGAATTTCCTCATTGAATGTTAAATGTTATTCTTCCAGGTTGTTCTTGGTCTTCCTTTTCTGCTCCTTCTTTCAATTTTCCATGCATAGACAGTCTTTGCCAGCCTTCCAGCCCGCATTCTTCTTATGTGTCCATACCATATTAGCTTTCTGTGTTCGATCTCATCCATTATATTTCTTTCTGCATTCATCCATTTTCTAATTTCTGTATTTCCAATTCTTTACACTCGAGATTTTTTGGCAGCTCTTCTCCAAAAATCCATTTCAACTGCATTTATTCTGTTGGATGATCACAAATAGTCTTTAAAATACCAAACTAGTTTCCATCTCTTTGTTCATTTCACTCACATAGCTAAGGGATAAAATATTTTACTGACAAGGGAACTGTCACCAGTGCATTTCTGTAAGAAATTTCGAAGTAGGTTTTGGCATGCATTGGTTGACAGTATAGTCCAGTTCTGATAACTGTAATCATCTTGATGCATGGCAGGAGGGAACTTTGCCAAGTGGGGGAGAGAACTAGTAGCCAAGCAAAAAACATTATCTTATTGATAATAATAAAATTAATTGTTATAAAAACAGCGCTATCCTATAATATACACTCTAAACTTATAGACAAAAATATTTACTAACGCAGAATAAATAAAAAAAATGCAACATGTATTACACATCCAAGTTAACTGTTCACGGTCGGAGGGGAAGAGTTGGAGTGCTAGTGTCGCCGATCTACTGAATCTGTGGAAGGGATGTAGTAGAAAACTGTACATCCGATCACGTATTGAAATTTTTCAACTTCAAATGTGGGGGGAGAATCTCTAAACACGTGTGAAAGATCTTAACATGGTTGTCAAATTAGTCATTTAAGCACGGAATGCTCAAGCGGTTGGATCATTTAAAATCACAGTATTTGTCATCTCTCTGTTACCAGCCTCACAATAAATCACAAGTGGCAACATGTAATGAGAAGGGCAAGGAAGGGACAGCTCATTCCTAGACGTAACCCCAAAAGTAACAGGGTTGTCAAGTTAGTCATTCTACTACTGACCGCACAAAGCGACGGATCATTAAAATACATAGTATTTGTCAGCTCTCTACCTGCCAATCAAACAACATGATACAGATGACAGGAAGTGGCAACATAGTAAGGATTAGAAAGAGAAAGACAGTTTGTTAGTTAACATATTTTCCGCCTGCACAAAACACTTGGATGGGTAATAGTCACTATTATGTTTTCTAAACTGAGGGTAGTTGCTGGCAGTATCTGTAACTTGTCCTCCCCTCTTACTGCACCATATGCCATAGACCCCTCAAAAGTGGCTAAAGAAGCCACCTATGTATTGTACTACTGTGCAGTTCTGGCTTTTTTAGCCACTTTTGAGGGGTCTATGGCATATTGTGCGTTAAGATGGGAGGGCGAGTTACAGGTACTGCCAGCAACTACACTCAGTTTAGAAAACATAATAGTGACTACACATTATGTTTTTTTATTTATTAATTCTGTGTTAGTGAATATTTTTGTCATCTATAAGTTTAGAGTGTATATTATAGGATAGCGCTGTTTTTATAACAATTAATTTTATTATTATCAATAAGATGGGGGCACACCATAGCGTAGTGGTTAAGGCACTGAGCTACAAGCCGGAGGGTCGAGGGTTCACGTCCCGTTGGGGTTAGGATTTTTAAACTGACCCAAACCCTCTGGCGGCACCATGGCCCTGGGGTCGACTCAGCCTCTAATGGAAATGAGTACCAGACGCTTGTTCTGGGTGTAAAGGCGGCCGTCACGCAGGGCTGACAACCCGGCTGACATAAAGTGCCGATTGTCTAGAAAAAGTGGGAGCCTTAACCTCCTACTACCCCAAGGGCCTCCGGGCCTGTTGTGGGATCACTTTACTTTATTATCAATAAGATAATGTTTTTTGCTTGGCTACTAGTTCCCTCCCCCACTTTATGACATTTCACCTCATAATTTGTAAAATTCTTGAAAACAGTGTTTCAGAAGTAATGCAACTGAAATGCAATTTTAGCTCAATGGTACAGAAATAGAGGAGGTAACTGAATACCAGTGTTTAGGAAGTATGATATAAAAGAAGAAGAGGATGAGAGGAAGATATTAAGGCTAGAATTAGAAAATCAAAAAATGTATTCTGGAATAAGAATATCAGAAAATAGAAAATTAAACACCATACTGTTTGCAGATGACCAAATAATAATACCAAATTCCGAAGATAATCTACAAAAAGGTCTGTATGAACTTAACTAAATTACAGAAGCTTATGGTTTGAAGATATCTACAGAAAAAACAAAAATTATGGCATTTCAAGGTGTAGGTCCTGTCAGAAGTAAAATTGTACTGGACAATAAAATTTTGGAGCAGGTGAATAATTTTACATATCTAGGATGCAATATCTCATATGAAGAAGAAAAGGATGTAAATGCAAAAATATCTAAATTTTTAAGAATTTTAGGGTTAATAAATTCTATCTTCAAGCCACAGTTAGTCCAAAAGCATTCAAGATTAAAAGTGTATAAAACACTGGCTCTTCCAACTCTTTTGTATGGTATCGAAGTATGGACGTTGAAACAGAAGGATATACAGAGACTTAGATCTGCTGAAATGAGATACCTTCGGAGGACTGCAAGATACACACTACTAGATCACAAATAAAATGAAGACATCTTAGAAGAATTACACATGGAATCTTTAGAAAACAAAATTTCTGATTATAAGTCAAGATGGATACAACATCATATTTAAAGAGAAAAATTATACGCTCAGACCGGGACTTGAACCCGGGACCCTTGGTTTTCTAGTCCAAGTGCTCTACACTTGGACTAGAAAACCAAGGGTCCCGGGTTCAAGTCCCGGTCTGAGCGTATAATTTTTCTCTTTAAATATGATTTATCCATCATTGAGATGTATGAAATTAATAATAAAAACATGGATACAACATGTTCATCGAATGGAAGATCACAGAATACCCAAACTAATGTTAAGATATCAACCTGCAGGAAGAAGAAGACGGACTTCCACTCAAAAGACTTTTGGATGGTGTTTCTCTTGAGGCCGAAACAGGTCAACAAATGGCCTAAATTCGTGAATGTACTATGATGATGATGATGAAAAATGTATTCTCACAATTTTCACCCATATGGAGATCTAATTTGCTTTTCTTTAAATATGTGAAAATACAGACTGAAATCAGTAGAAGAATAGAGAAAAGTTTAAAAGTCGATAATTTAATTAAACGATTATTCTGGAATAAAAATATACCCACCAAGAATAAAATGGCAATGTATAAAACTTATTTCAAACCAGTTCTAACACATGTAGCTGAGACCTGGACATACACAAAGAAGGACTTGAGCAGAATCCAAGCTACAGAAATGAAATTCTTACGTGGAATGGTACACAAAACAAGGAGAGATGAAATAAGGAATGACAAAGTCAGGGAGACATTAAATGTAGAAAAATTAACAACAGACATAGAAAAAAGTAGACTAAAATGGTTTTGACATTTAAAAAGACAAGTAAAAGGATGTACAAGACTTGATAGAATAAGAAATGAGGATATAAGAGAAGAATTGAAAGTACAGCCTTTATTGGATAAAGTCACGAATTACAGACAGAAATGGATTGATCACATGGATGGAATGAGTAAGGAGAGATATCCACTGTTAGCAAGAAATTATCAAGCAAGAGGAAGGCGTGATGTTGGAAGACCTAGAAGACGTTGGGCTGATGCATTATGAAGTCGGAACGGGCAATTGGCTAATCCCTGGAGTGATGATGATGAAAAAGAATGGAAAAGGAAATACTACAACAAAGACTGTTAATTATATTATTTTTGGTCTGGACATCTTACCTCAATATTAATGTTGATTTGTTCTTGGACATGTTTCAAAACAATTCTCTGTTTTATCTTCAGCTTTCCCAGACTGGTTTTATTTATGTTGCATTATGTTGCACCACCTGGATGTCGATGTCAGCTCCATCCTGTGGTTGGCCAAAGAACCTCCAAACAAGGTCACCCTCCATCGGAATATCAAAATTCATAACTCTGTTTCTGTTCTTCTGAATATAAATTTTTTCCCAAATAGTCAGCTCGTTTGTATTTTCTAACTGTTTTAATAATTTAGTGTCTGAATTTATATTATGTTTTTCAGACCAAACATGAGCAGCAACTGCAGATTTTTCAATTTCTCATTTTTAATATTTCTTATGTGTTCTTTGGTTCTAATTTTTAGGTTTCTTTTTTTTTCCCTATATATATCTTTTCACAACCCATGCATTCAATTTGATATATTCCTGACTTTTTATTTTATCAGTTTTTCATTTTTGTTGGTTTTTATTAGTTTATTTAAACTGTAGTTATTTTTGGTGCTAATTTAATATTAAACTTCTCAAATATATTTTGAAATTTATTATGTACCCAGGGGTGATATGTGAATTTCCTATATTTTTTTCATAGGTGGTTCTTCTTTTTCAAGATTACTTCTGTTTATCATTTTTTGTTTTATACTTTTCTATCCTTTTTTGTACCATTTTTCATCAAACCCATTTTCTCTTGCTACTTTGATTATGTGTTTTTTCTCATGTTTAAAATCTTCTTCGTTTAAGGGTAAGTTTACCAATCTATGAGTTAAACTATTAATGCTGCTAATTTATGTCCAATTGGATTGAACCCTGTTGATTTTATAAAATTTTCCGTATGAGTTTCTTTCCTATGAATCCTGAATTCAATTTTTCTTTTTTCTTCGTTTCTGACCAATTTAAGATCCAAAAAAGGTATTTGTTTATTGTCTTCTATTTCTTTGGTGATTTAATGTTTGTACTCTGTAAATTTAATAGTTTTAGGGAATCTTCTACATGTTTTTCTTTAACAATACAAATTATATCATCAACATATCTACTCCAAAATTTAAACATTGTGGGATGTGCTTTAGTGATTTTACATTCAAAATCGCTCATAAATAAATTTGCCAGAAAAGGTGATAATGGGTTTCCCATTGAGAGCCCTGATTTTGTCTATAGAAACTCCCATTGAATGTAAAAAACATTTGATCAATGCATAACGCAGTTAATTTCAAATAATCTTCTTTGATCTCTCTGTCTATGTTGTTTTTTCTTAACCAATTGTTCAATATCTCCAAAGTTTTTGTTTCGGTACATTTGTGAATAGTGAAACTACATCAAACGAAACCAACCTATCTGTGGGTTCAATTTCCACTTTTTCTAATTTCTTAACTAATTCCAATGAATTTTCAATCTGCAGACTTTCAAAATTATTAATTCTTTTAAATTGATTATTCAGCCATTTCGAAATTTTTTTGTAGGTTGGTGATCCAATATTGTTAATTATTGGCCTCATTTTGTTTCCCGGTTTGTGAATTTTTGGAAGTCCATGTATATTAGGGTTTCTTGGGTTGCTTACTTTTAATTGAAATTTTTCTTTCTTGGATAGAATTTTAACATTTTTAAAACAGTTTTCCACTTTTTTTATGGTTTTTGGTAGGGGGTCATTCTTAATTTTTCCATACTCTTTTTCTTTCAAAAGTTCTTCCATTCTATTTTGATAATCTTCTTTGTCCAGAATTATAATTTGGTTACCCTTATCTGATTTTGTATATACAACATTTTTGTTATTTATTTCTTTGAGTGTTTTTAAATTCTCCTTACAAACTGGGTTTTTATTTGTATTCTTTATTTTATTCAAAATTTCTTCACATTTTTTTCTGATGATTATTTTTTCTTCTGTAACTAACTGTAACTAACCCTAAAGACTGTTAAATCTCAAGGTACAAGGAAAACGACCACAAGGTAGACCACAAGAAAGATGTATTAACCAAGTGAAGAAAAGTCTACAAGAGGGAGGATACGACTGGGAAGAACTAAAAAAGAAGCAAAGCATGGAGATGGTGGGAGGCATGTTTGGAATTGACCTTCCAAAAGGAGGACTCGATAAAAGGATATGATGATGGAGACAAAAACAAATCCCAACATAACTAAATTAAAACAATCAATTGAGTTGTGGTGTTTACTTGATGAAAATCCATATTTATTAATTAAATAAAAATAAAACGTAGTTTTATTTGATTTTCATATTTATTATATAACTCAGTGACAGCTGTTTCGGTACACTGTACCTTCTTCAGACATGTTAACAAATTATGAATTGTGTTCCAACTGATATAAGCAACAATACAACAATATTTATTTAAATTTTTAAATTAAATTAAATTAAAATTAAAAATTTAAATAAATATTGTTGTATTGTTGCTTATATCAGTTGGAACACAATTCATAATTTGTTAACATATCTGAAGAAGGTACAGTGTACCGAAACAGCTGTCACTGAATTATATAATAAATATGAAAATCAAATAAAACTATGTTTTATTTTTATTTAATTAATAAATTAAAACAATTTAATAACAATGTGGAAAGCATATTGCTATATGGGTGTGAGAAATGGAAAGGAATACAGCAAACTCCCGATTATCCGTGTTAATTAGGACCGAGATATGCATGGAAAATCAAAAATACATGGATAATCCAATTAAGTTATTCGGCGCCATGGTAGTTGATCAGAAATATATTTACCCACTTTAACACTACTTACGGGGTGAATCATATACGTTTGATCACGTTGTGTGATGAAAATATTACCATTACAGGAAATATGATATTACCGTTGGAAAGGCAATTATTCAAATTACAACAATGGAATAAAACAAAACAGTGTAGAACTTACATCATTAGTCAAAATGGCGTTGAATATGCAACAGCAAATTACAATTGCTGCATGGGCAATAACGTATGCTAATGATCGTGAGATCGCAAGACGGGTAAAACATGAGTTTAACGTAGCATTGCAGCCGTCGACTGTGGGGAAGTGGAGAAAACGACTGCTGGAAACGGGAAGGATGCAGAAAATCAAACCTCCTCTAAACATGTATCATAACATAATGAATGACTTCCCAAAGCGTTGCCAATTATGCTTGGATGTAAACGGCGAACAGTTTGAAGCAATAAAGTGACTTGGTTAGTGTCGTTGTAAGTGATTTGTTTTGTTTTGTTCTATTGTTGTAATTTGAAGGATTCCCTTTCCAATGATATCATATTTCCTTTAATAATAATATTTTCATCATAAAATGCAATCAAACGTATAGCCATATTTCTGAATCACTCTGCAAATGCAACAAATATTGATAAAATGTAATATTAAATGTATTTAGGCACGAGTCATAATTATTATTATTATTTTAAAAAAATTAAAGTGGGACTATTTCCCATCATTGACCACTCTGGTTACGACAGTTATTCAAAATGGCCACCATAACCATCTACATTAGTAACCACCGATATCCATACTTATAACCAGCGATGACAAATAATCAGCAATTCCCACACTAGTAACCACTAATGACCACATTACAATTCAGCAATAAACCCACTGCCACAGCATATCCATGGACTAGTAACCACCGATGACCACACTACTAACCAGCAATAAAACCCACTGCCACAGCATAACCGTGGTTTCAATCTGTAACAACAAACTTTCAGCGATTCACACAACGGAAATTTCTGAAATTGTATTGTATTCTCAGAATGTTGGTTGGTAGCATTAAACACATCAGGGGAGGGGGTTGTGAGTGAAGGTTACTCTATTGTGCTAGTTTCTAAGCACAGTTCACAGTAGCACATTTAAAAATAAAGAATTTTTTCATAACAATACAAAATACAGTATTTTTAGGCTTGTGAAATGAGATTCATGCGCAGAACAGCGGGTTACACCAGATGGGATCGGAAAAGGAACACCGATATCTTAAAAGAATTGAAGACTACGCCAATTTTGGAATATATTAAATAGTACCAACTAAATTGGAAACACCATCTTGAAAGAATGAGTTCAAATCGGATCCCCAAAGCTGTTTATAATTATATACCAAGAGGACGAAGATCACTGGGCCGTCCTATGAAACACTGGAGGGAAAATTTTCTATAGCATCGTAACAGGCCTTGGCCTAATACTTGGAAGGAAGATGAAGACACATGTGGAAAGAATGAATGTAACAAGATTACCAAGAGCAGCATTCAACTACAAGCCAAGAGGTTCAAGGAATGTAGGAAGGCCAATGAAAAGATGGACAGAACAACTGTGAGGTGGAACAGGCAATTTATGCCTAGCCCATGAAGTGAAGAAGAAGAAGAATACAGTATTTTTAAAAAATACAGTAAAAAGAGCCATGCGGATAATCCGCGAACCGGATAATATGCGCACAGATAATCGGGAGTTTGCTGCAATTGAATTATAAAAAAAAATAATCTTGTGCACTAGTTTTTCTTCATTCTGCAGTAAATAAATGACTCTTTTTAAGTAAAATGTGCTTTTATTCCCATGTATTCCACAAAATGAAGGCACTCATACATTTAAATCTATATACACCGTGAGGAATGCTTGAAGAAATAAATACTATATTCACTACTATAATAAAACAAACAATGTCAGTGAAATAATTAATACTGTCAGTGGAAATGACGACGCTACTGATTTTGTCGAAGATGAGAGGCCGTCTGTAACTGTTATTGAATATTCATCAATGAAATCATCTCTGATATTAAACGTTTTATCAATTCGAAGATAAGGGCCTGTTTCTGTTGTAACGGGTGGCCATTCTGGAATCTCAGTTGCTGTTGGTTTCCTGTAACATAAAAATCTCTTAGTTCCTGTAAGTTTATAATTAAATAATACAAATTATAATAAATTATATTTAAGAATTCTCTGGTATTGATTGTTTGATTAAACAATATTACAAAGTATATAGAGAAACATTTGCATTTAGATCGGTACTTGCTCAGGTAGCTCAGATGGTAGAGCACTTGGTCTAGAGAACCAAGGGTTCAAGTCCTGGTCTGAGCGTATAATTTTTCTCTTCAAATATAATATAATCATAGTTTTAATTATTTGTTTACGGGAATTTAAAAGTTGGATCAGACTTTTGAATAAAAAGCAAATTGATGTAATTTGTCATATCATAGTGATCTTATATTGACTATTTAACTCATGCTCCAAATGGGAGTCAATGACCAATCACAATTCAATGATTTTTTATTTACAACCAATCACAGTCGTGTTTCGCCTCAAATGTATCAAACAAAGTTTATCATGACAATTTTATTATTAATTAAACACTTCTCATTGAAGGATAAATTATATTTGAAGAGAAAATTTTTTGCCTAGATCGAGACTCGAACCCGGGACCCTTGGCCCGGAAAGCCAAGGGTCGCGGGTTCGAGTCTTGGTCTAGGCGAAAATTTTTCTCTTCAAATATAAAGTTTATCATATTAAAGAGAGCTCCTCCTTTTTAACATTCTGAATAGGTCATGGCATTATTTTGCAGTGATTGACTGCATAAGATATACGGCTACCAGATTGTATATATAGTGTATGAATGTCGGCTCATAGTGCATGCAGGAGATAATATAAAAACACTTGTATCATTATTATGCCAAAAAAAAAAAAAAGGAAACCACTGTTTGCACTTTCTTAAACAAATTATTTTCCAGGAAATGATGTTGCAGAAAAATACTATTGGCATATTTACATCATAGGACATCAGAAATTAATTAATACCTTTATAGTAGTAGTAGTATTAAAATATTCTGAAGTTCTGATTTGTCATCATTCACTTGTTAATACCAATAATGTTGGTTATAAATTTCTCCACTAGGATGCATTCTTAAAATATTGCGATCCTTTGGCAATAAATAATATGATCAGGTTGCAGTGATAAAACAAAAGAACAAATGAAGCGTACCAATTGTTTCTCATTTGTTTTCAAATATCTCCATTTACATTAAATATATAAATATTTAAAAATAACTATATTTAAATAATGATTTGTGAGTAAACAGCTTAATTTTATTTGTTAAATAGTCCTAACAAATGCCACTCTTGATTTCCAAATTCTCTAGATAAATTCACTCCTCACTTCGTGAGTTGTGAATTTATCGATAATTTGGATATCACTCGTCGCATTACTTATGAATAATCTGCTGTAAAAACGTAGTATTATGAAATATAATAAATTCACTTCTATCCTATATCTTTTCATTATCCTATAGTTAAAATATATTATACTAATAGACCCGGCAGATGTTGTCCTGATCGAATGTTCAATTCTCATATCATGGCCAGACGATAAAAATATAAGTTACATTTTTACCATAAAATTCAGTAATTAATAAGTTTGCAAGAAAATTCCTCACTGGCATCTGTTGTGGCTCAAAAACCATGCATTATGACATCACATTGCTGTCATACAGAATATGTCGGTAATGCAGATGACTACATATCTGACATAAAAAAAAATCCTATAACCCAATTGCAGCGCCACCTACCGGATCAAATTGTGAATATAAACCATCCAGGGACCTGTTCTAACACAGAAAAAAATTTCATCTCCACTTCAATTGTCAGATTTCACCCATTTTTGGACAATACTTACCTGGATATATTTTAATAGGATATATTGAATTTTGTTGTGAAACATTAAAAATTGTGGCCGCTTACTTACTTACTCACTGGCACTATCGAACCCGTAGGTTCATGGCCGCGCGGACATAAGCTCTCCATAAATCCCTATCCTGAGCTAATGCTTTCCAATCATTCCTTGTATAATCTACTTCCCTCAAATCATAGTTAATGTTGTTCTCCCACCTCATTCTTGGTCTACCAACTGGGCGTTTTCCCTCTGGCTTTCCTACAAGAAGCTTCCATGCACGTCTTTCATACCCCATACGTGCACATGTCCTGCCCATCGCAGTCTACGAGACTTAACTGTTCTCATTATATCTGGCAGTGACGACCGAGTTCCCGCTACATCTGGTAATAATAGAGAATATGTATAAGAAAAATAAATGTTTGTTCTGGATTCGTCTGGTAGCGTAAGTGGTAACGCACTGAGGTATCAACTCAGAGGTCCGGGTTCAAATCCCGTCCAGGCATTTATTTTTCTTATCTTGTTATATTAAGCTTGCATTGCTCAATGTCAAAAAGGTTTAATTTTAACATCGATAAAGCGTCACTGCTATAAAGCAAAAATATTCTCTTTAATTTGCTTACTTGTTATAGTCAGCTACTAGATGGCAGTGGGGACCGAGTTCCCGTTACATCTGGTAATAATGGAAAATATGTATGGGAGAAATAAATGTTTGTTCTGGATTCGCCTGGTAGCGCACTGAGATATCAACTCAGAGGCCCAGGTTCAAATCCCATCCAGGCATTTATTTTTCTTATCTTGTCATGTACATATATATATATATATATATATATATGAATATGAAAGTTTTCTTGGGTTTTCCGTGTCTTGGATTCAAGTTGGACCTCTGGCCACTGATTACAACGTTTCGGCATGATCACACATGCCATTATCAAGGAATGATAAGTTCGAGTCACTGGTTTAGGTCTTATATAATAAAATGCATAGACTTTTCTCTGTGGTCTGTTTCCGAAGACGTACACCCATCCAAGGTTTAGTTAACTACAAAAGAACTAAACCTTGGATAGGTGTACGGCGTTGGAAACGGACCACACTGAAAACTGAATGTATTTAACAACATAAGAACTAAACCTTGGATGGGTGTACATCTTCGGAAACGGACCAGAGCGAAAACTCTGTGTGTTTTATTATATAAGACCTAAACCTGTGACTCGAACTTATCATTCCTTGATAATGATATGTGGGATCATGCCGAAATGTCAGAATCAGTGGCCAGAGGCCGAACTTGAATCCAAGACACGGGAAACCCAAGAAAACTTTCATATTCATATATATATCCGCGAAAATCTGCATTATAACATATATATATATATATATATATATATATATGGTTGGTTGGTATCTAATGTTGAGCACTTGATAATGAAATCATTCGCTCTCTTGCACTCCAATATTTAGCAGAAAGGCTGATCTCTTCTACAAAAGCTGGACAACGGAGGAGATGGTTTCTTTCCATATCTTCATTTAAATTGCAAAAAGGGCATTTAGGTGAATCTGTTATGCCAATTCTGTGTAGGTGTTTATTCAAGCAGTCATGTCCCGTTAGCAGACTGAGTGTTGCTAATGCAGATTTTCTTTGTAATGTAGTAATGTCATAAGCTTGTAGATTTTCCCATTCCTTTCCAGATGTTTTGGTGGTGTATTCTTCTCTAAGTTTATTGATGTATTTATTTGAGATAATTCTTTTGATAGAGTGAAAGGAAACTGGAGCAGAAGTTGGGTTTGAAACAATTTTGCTACCCTTCTTGGCTAGAAAATCGGCTATTTCATTGCCTGTCACTCCACAATGGGCCGGAATCCATTGAAGTACAACTTTTTTATGTAGATGGGATAACTGTTTTATCATTTTGTGACATTCGATAATTTTGATGCTTTTGAGTCTTGTGTCTCGTGTTATAGCGAGAATGGCTGCTTTGGAGTCACATAGAATTACAACTTTTGTAAATTTTTGGATGTGATATAAAAGATTTTGTAAACTTAACAAAATTGCTAGAATTTCACCATCAAAGTTTGTTGAATTTGTGTTTAATTTACGATAAAAGGAAATATATATATATATATATATATGGATATGTAGGTAACACATCCTTCACAATCAAATCCACTTTACACTAGCATAGCTACGTATAATAATGTAATTATTTGTATATATTATTGATTAATCCAGTAATTGGTACTGGTACCCAAGTTTGCTTCTCCTGAATGCATGCCTCTGGTAGAGTTACATACCCATATGTAGCAAAGTTAGTCCAAAGCTCCACCACGGTTTGGGCAATTTTCCTGTCCTCTGGATTAAGTTCATCTCCTGGCTCAGGAAACAAGTAAATCAGATCATCGGAGTGGGATACACCTATACACATAACATAAGATGTAATTGAAAATCCCCTTTGAATAATGATTACAGTCAGGATTTTTATTTACCAAAAGCTAAGACTGTAATGTAGTTTAATGAGAAGTTAGACTTCTGACTGTCTTTTGTTTTGGTTTCACATACAAACAATTGAATAGTATAAGTTAGACTTCTGACTGTCTTTTGTTTTGGTTTCACATACAAACAATTGAATAGTATAAGTTAGACTTTTGACTTGAGAAGACATCTGGTACGAAACTAAGGTATTACTTGGATAGAAGAAGATCAGTAAATTTGCCTCAGAGGTCTCTTTATTAAGTCTTGAGGTTCTTGAACAAGCCTGAAAATCTTCAGACTCAGGACCCACGGTTTAAAGTCCCTCCTGGAGGACTTGTTCCTTGGATTTTCCCATCCTAGGAATCCATCGACCCCAGACAGGTTTGAACCTGCAACCCTCAGGACTAGAGGCAAGGAACATAACCACCGTGGCTGACTTCTGTATTTATATATGAATGGTAAAATTTACCTCCAGAGAAAGGATAGTCGGTTTTTTCTCCATATCCAAATTTAGTTTTGTTGCCGATATAATTGAAGGAATATAGGAAAGTGGGCTGAAGTCGTGAATTTTCCAACACTGAGCGAAACAGGGAAGCCTTCAACAGCTCGACTCCACATATCTGTAACATATAAATATGGTACCATTTGCACTACGTAACTAACATTGTATACTTACAGTTATTGTTGATGTGCATCGTAATTTGACATTCCTGCATACAATCTTGGTCGCAATGAAAACAAAAGAAATCTCAATATTTTAAAAATGACCAAAAGCACTAGTGTGGTAAGTAAAAATATTTATTTTGATATATTGACAGTGATACTGCAATTTGTATTAATTCATCGCATCCAGCTTTCCATGTCTCTTCTATTTCATCATCACTGCACACATCGGCTAAAAATTTCTCCATAATCAGAAATAAATCCCAAATCAAATTGGTTTTACAGTTTTAACAAATGGATGGCTTTTATATAAAAGGAACCAAGCGCCATTTTTAACATTTTTTTAGATATACCCATATATGAACTCTTAAAACACACAGAATAGTATATTTAAATAGAACGAAGTTTGGAAAGACACAAAAAATATATTGGTAAAACATTGGTGGAATCTGTTGCAATGTATGGAAGTGAGGTATGGACAATCAATAAGTACTACAAGAATAGACTAATAGCTCTAGAAATGGATTATTTATGCAGAAGTGCCAGAAAGTCTAAATTAGAACGTGTCACAAATAAGGAAATTAGAAACATAATGGAAGCAGAAGAAAGCATAATTGAAAGAATTGAGGAGAAGGAATTAAAGTGGTTAGGACATGTTTTAAGAATGGAAGATGAGCGATGGCCGAAGCAACTATATGAATGGCATCCGAACAGAAAGAAGAAAAGAGGGAGACCAAAGTTAACATGGAAGGAAAACATGAAGACAGTAATGCAAGCTAGAGGGCTAAGCATCGAAGATGCCCAAGACCGTAGGCTTTGGAGGTTTGGCACGGGAAGTCGGCAGTAGCTGTAAAAACCCGAAGATAGAGATAGAGAAATAGAACCAAGTGATATCTAGACTGTACTGGCATCTGTGAATGCCTGAACCAACTACAAGTAAAATGTTCATCATCTGTTTTCATTTATACAGAACCAAGCGACTTTTGGCAGTGCAAAAAACAATTGCCCCTACCAAGAATTCCAATTTTTTTTTTACAAGAGGCTTATGTCGGTATATAATACAAGGATTCACTCTGGAAAAGAAAAGTTCCTTTTATGTCTGGGTGGAAGGCACTGCAGGATGTGGTACTGAGGAAGTGGATTCCTGCTTGCAAAAACACATACTTTCTCATGTTGGAACGAATGTGACCGGTCTAATTTTATGGCCTGACTCATGTGGAGGGCAGAACCAAAACATAAAAAAATGTAAGAATTAAATAAATCATGAATTCTTCTTACCTCATACTTCTATCTTTTTTTAAACACAGCACTGCTGTATCAGCGACCATCGTCACCATCCTCAGCTGTTTTCACAACTGTCAATTTTTTCTTTTGCCATTAATTTTCCAAACTGCCATTTGGTGTTCTTTTGAAGGAATTATTTTCTAAACTGCCATCTGGTGTTCTTTTGAAGGAATTATTTTCTAAACTGCCATCTGGTGTTCTTTTGAAGGAATCATTTTGTAAACTGCCATCTGTTGTATTTTTGAAGAACTTTGTAATCAAGCTCGGTTCGTCTGGAATCTCAAAGTTCATGGTTCTAGTATGGTTTTTTGAATATATATCTTTTCCCAAACTGTTAAATCCAAAGGTTTGGATAGATGTTTCAAAAGTTTTGCTTCTTTTTCAATTCTATTATCCTCTATAATTCTATGTGCTGCTATTGTTGATTTCTCAATTTCTCCATTCTTTATGTTTCTGAAGTGTTCTTTTTTACGAGTTTCCTAGTTCCTTTTTGTTTTTCCTATATATATCCTGTTGCAATCTTTGCAATCAATTTGATAAATTCCAGATTTTTTGTTGTCTGGGGTGTTAACTTTATTATTAGTTAACAGAAGATTACCCAGGCTGAATTTGTTAAGTGGAGCCAATGTTATATTAAGTTTTCTGAAAATTTTTTTGAAACTTATTATGAACTTCAGGATGGTAAGTAAATTTCTTGAATTTTACATCTTTCTTGGAATCATGCTGTAGGGTGGTGTATTCCTGTAACCTTTTTCTGTTGTTTAAATTTTTAAAATTTACTCTTTATTATGTCTTCATCAAAACCATTTATTTTAGCAACATGTACAATATGATTGTATTCATTATCAAAATCTTCTATATTAAGTGGATTATTTATCAATCTGTGTAATAGACTATTGAAAATTGCATGTTTATGTGAAACATGATTAAGGGTCGAATGTTTGAACGCATTAGACAGCAAAAGGCGTTCTCTGCTGATAAAGTTTTATTCAAACACATTTTTCTTACTCAGAAATCTATTCACGCGGTAATAATTGTAAAGCTACCTGACAAGGTACCTTAAGATCGTAGCTCAAGATATAAACTTATGTGAAAATCCCGAAGGGAACCGATGGTAACCGATGTAGTTTGAAACTTATCCAAGATGTCGGACCTTGAAGACTTCGATCATGTTTTCGGTATATGCGGAGAAGAGGAATTTGATAGAGTCTACCAAAGAATTCAACTGGAAGAACAGGAGAATCAGCGTAATATTGCGCATCGCAGACGTGTTTGTATACGGTATTATTTGCGGGATGCAAGCATAAATGCATTCCTCTATAGCAGACGAAAATAACGGAAGTGGTTTTATCACTGAGAATTCTGGGTAATTCGTTGCCAATATTACGAAAACGTCAACATTCATGCATGACCGGTTAAGGCGGCCGTTAATTCGATCTCAGCTCACCAGTGAATGGAAGTAATTTGAGTAGAGAGTAATGTATTTGCATACGACCCTAAAACCTGAAGATTTTATGTAGTTGTCAGTATGTGTGTCTTTTCTATAAGTATTAAATTCAGTTTTTTGCTGTTGTTCATTTCTTACTAAGTATAAGTCTAAAAATGGGATCTTGTTATCTTGTTCAATTTCAATAGTGAATTTTACTGACTCATCCTGAAGATTAAGCAATTTCAATGCATCTTGAATGTATTTTTATCAATTACAGTGATAATATCATCCACATATCTATACCAACACTTGAAAATCAAAGGATAAGCATTGGTGATATGTGATTCAAGATACCCCATAAATAAATTGGCTAAAAATGGAGAGAGTGGATTTCCCATTGCCAATCCAGAAATTTATTTATACAATTTGCCATTAAATGTGAAAAAGTTGTTATTTAATTCACTAAAATTAAAGGCAGAAATCATTGAAGAATATTTAAAACTAACCAAAATTTGTATCGATAACAACACACTGTTTGGGAGAAGAAAAACAATATTATGAATTTTGAAATTTTCAGGAAAAAAATTGTATTTAAAAGTTTTTTGGTCAGCCAAAAGATGGAGTGGGAACTGAAATCCAGAGCAATGTAAATTTCAAAAGTCTGGAAAAGCTGACGATGTCACACATGATATACTGAAACATGTTCAAATAGAACACAGCAAGTTATGAGGTAAGATGGCTCCAGATGCACCTTATTTCTTAAGAAGAACCTCATAATGTTACTTCCTGTTGTAATTTATTTATAGAAACTTCAGTCTGATCATGCTCTGAGCCTTGGCAATAAGAGGGTCCCCCACCATCACTGTCCTCCTTCTTCACTTCATGGGCTAGGCAAATTGCCTGTTCCGCCTCACAGTTGTTCTGTCCATCTTTTCACTGGCCTTCCTACATTCCTTGAACCTCTTGGCTTGTAGTTGAATGCTGCTCTTGGCAATCTTGTTACATTAATTCTTTCCACATGTGTAAGCTATTTCTCTCTATATTCTCTGATTTTCTCATCCAATGGATATATATTTAACTCTGTTCTTATATCTTCATTCCTTATCCGATTCAATCTTGTGCAGCCTTTTGTTCTTCTAAGGAAGTTCATTTCTGCGCTTTGTATTCTACTTTGCAATTTTTTGGTCATTACCCAAGTTTCACTCCCATAAAGTAATGCAGGAACTGCCAGTGTTTTATAAAACTTCAATCTAGTACCTCTTCTTGTTTTATTCTTTAATGCATTATGTATAGTTCCACATATCATTTGGAATTTTGACAGTTTCACATTTATGTCTCTTTCAGTTTTTGTGTTTATAGTAAAATTACAACTCAAATAATTAAAATTTGTTACTTGTTCCAGAGGTTTATTGTCTATTACCATTTTTGATCTTATATGATTGGTTCCCCAAAATGCCATTATTTTTGTTTTCTCTTTTGATATTTTGAAATTATATTCTTGGCATAACTGATTTAATTGATGTAAAGAGTACTGCAAATTATTTTCATTTTCTTGAATAATAACCACATCGTCAGCATACATTAAAACGTTTAATATTTTAAAACGGTCCATTCTTATACCTATATTAACAATACTTTTCCAATTTTGGATGATGTCATTAATATATAGATTAAAAAGGGTAGGTGATAAACTACACCCTTGTCTTACACCTCTATTAATTAAAATAGCATCAGTCTTTGATGTGCTTATATTACCATCATTGTGGTTAACCAATCACTGTCTTTCTAATGTATTACCTTACATGATACATACATCTATGAGTCCATGTGTCATGGCAGTGAAGTTTCCAAGTTCTCCAGGTTTGAAATATTTGTCATTCAAAATGTCTGTTACCATCCCTGTCACATCTTCTATTCCTGCAACAGAAACAAAACAATTATTTACTGAAACTAGGAAGACCAGTTGGGCACTTGAGTATTAAAATAGACCATGTCCATTTTAGATGCATTTACAAATGAACACATCTACTGATAGCTCAAGAGCATATTTATGTTTACAATTATATTTTTTTACGATAAATAAAGGTCTTTGTCAAGGTTGTTGTCTATCACCAACTCTGTTTAAAATATATGTATATGAAATATTAAAGAATCAACCTGCAGGAAGAAGAAGACCAGGACGTCCACTCAAAAGACTTTTGGATGGTGTTTCTCTTGAGGCCGAAACAGGTTAACAAATGGCCTAAATTCGTGAATGTACTATGATGATGATGATGAAATATTAAAGAATGGAGGAGAATTTTTTTTTTTTTCAAATGCCCCAGGTTAGTCTTTTGACATTCCTGGTTTCTCTCCTGGCATGGCATACTTGTAACCCACTTCTGAGGTTGGAGCGCCTGGAAGGCAGGGTTATGTTGCCCCGATATGATGGGTGATGATGATGATTGGTGCGCCAGGAGAGACCCTAATCATAAGCTTAACCTAAGATGAATATGAATGATGATGATTGCGATGGCCATATGATTTTGCAGGCCATTTGGGCCTTAAAGTTTTCCTGACATTTGTCTTACAGGTGAGGAAAACCCCGATAAAAACCTCACCCAGAAAAACTGTCCCGACCGGGGATAGAACCCGGGCCCGCTGCATGACAAGGCAGCATGCTATCCCGAGACCACAGCGGTGGATGGAGGATAAAATGTTCAAGCGTGGGAATTCCTATTTCAAACAACAAAACTTTATACAACTTACATTTTGCAGATGATCAATTGTTAATTGTAGAAGATTATGAACATTTTAATATATGACTAGAAAATTAATGGAAGAATATGATAAATGGGGATTAATTTTAAACATGAAAAAAACAAAATATTTATCAATTGGTGAACCAGAACAAAATTTAATTTTGGAGACTGGAGAAACAATAAAATCTTGTAGTGAGATCACATATTTAGGAATTAAAATAAATAAAAATGGGAGTTATGAAGAGAAAATAGAAATAATAAAGGAAAATTTGCTATTGCTTGCCTCAATGGAATATTGTGGGATAAAAATATAAGTAATAAAAATAAAATGAATATATATATCATACAATTGCTAAAAGCATTATTACTTATGGAGCAGACCTTTGGCCATTAACAACAAAAACAAATAAGTATCTTTTGGCAACGGAAATGGATTTTATACAAAGGGCAAAAAAGAATTTCAAGAAGAGAAAAAATTAGGAACTCAGTTATAAGGGAGAAAATGAAGATTGAAGACACTATTTTAGATTATATTAAAACTCAGCAATTAAGATGGTACAACAATTGTGACGATACTGAGGATGGAACAGAAACTATGTTCGGAAACTAGTTTATAGTCAAATAAGAAGAACAATATGTGGTGAGTGATAAAAAATTCTACCTAAATGAACATACCTCATAGTGTGAATTCCTAAAATAAGTAGTGAATCATTTATTCATTAAAAAAATAAAATTTATGATTATTGATAACATAAAAGAAGGCTACTACAAATTACCCATATAAATATTAATCAATATAAATTTCAGTGGATTTCTAGTTTTGTATATCTTGGCTCCTTGGCACATTCAGTACCGTAAACCAGTTAAGGTGTTTAAAGAAACTATCGTGTATGCGGCCGTCGGTCAGTTAACTCATTTTAGAGCAGGCGCGAACAAATCACATTTATATTCGGCGCCTAAATATTGTGTTGGCTTAGTATGTCTTGGAGATCATAGATGGCATGTAAATGTACATTTTCTATTCCCGTTTGAGTTTAACCTTGGTGAATTCCCTTTTATTTTTAAAACAAACAACACATTGAATTCGTTCACCCAAACTTGCCTCCAGGCTCCAATGCAGTCGTATATGTTTCTTGTTATTGCACTGTTGTTTGTGCGTGAGTGAAACCATGGCGAAAGAAAAATATCTCACTGAAGAAGAATTAGTGAATATTTTGAATAATGATGATTCAGGTGATGAACTGATTCCTGAATTAGAAGATTCACAAAGTGAAAGTGAAGATGAACTTCCACTTCCTGGAATTGATATGTCGATGCCATGTGATGTCAATCACCCAAGTTATTTCACCATCAAATACTACTAGGATATCTCCTTTATGTATGTACAAAATTTGAATTTGCTAGGACTAATAGTTTGTGAATAATGGTCCATTTTCTGAAGTGCCACGAAAAGGGTAGCTGGGGTATTTAAATCGCTGTCCTGCACAGTGCCTGGTACTGAACATGTTAATGATTCTAAAAAAAAGTAAAATTTACTTTCGAAACCGGTATCATGAAAACACGCAACTTTATGAGGTGAGATATAAAAAACATTTTCTCCAACTCATTCATAAAAAATAAATAAATCATCATCTCATCATCGTCCTTTCAAGTATTAGGCCCAGTGGCCCGTTACGGTCTCCCGCCATCTCCGAAAAGGTTGACTCACAAATCTTCTGCCTCGAGGAATGTAGTGAAGAATTTGTTTTGGTATTCTGTGACGATCCATGCGCTGAATATGGGCTAGCCAATTGTTTCTATATTCTTGGAGGTATTCAGATATAGGTACGATGTTTAACTCTCTGGCTATTGTTGAATTTCTTTGGTGGTCTAGAAGGCTATAACCTGCAGTTCGTTGCAGAAATTTCATCTCCGTGGCAGTAATATGACAGTCATTCTGAGTTCTGATGGTCCAAGCTTCACTGCCATAACAGGTTATGGGTCTAGCGAGAACTTTATAGATTTTCATTCTTGTGTGTCTCTGCACTTTTGATGGTTTAAAAACTTGGTTGATAATTCTTAAAGCTTTATTATAGTTTTGTATTTTAAAGGATATATCACATTCCTAAGTATTTAAATGAATTTACTTGCTCTCTGTGGTCTCGGGGTAGCGTGCTGCCTTGTCACGCAGTGGGCCCGGGTTCGATCCCCAGTCGGGACAGTTTTTCTGGGTGAGGTTTTTATCGGGGTTTTTCCTCACCTGTAAGACAAATGTCAGGAAAACTTTAAGGCCCAAACGGTCCGCAAACATCATATGGCCATCGCAATCATCATCATTCATATTCATCTTAGGTTAAGCTTAGGATTAGGGACTCTCCTGGCGCACCAGTATCATCATCACCCATCATATCATCGGGGCAACGTAACCCCGCCTTCCAGGCGTCCCAACCTCAGAAGTGTGTTACAAGTATGCCATGCCAGGAGAGAAACCAGGAATATCGAAAGACAAACCTGGGGCATTTGAAAAAAAAAATATTGAATTCTGAATACAAATTTTACTTCTTACTGGGAATTTCCCTTGAAAGGGCATAACTTTAGATTTTGTTGTTGATATTTCCATGTTAAATCGTTGGGCTATTATATTAAATATTGACAGGAAAATACGGTGAGTGTTACTTACCACTAAATTTGAGTGTAGCTCTTGTGAGATTGTGTTTTAAGTAATCTGCGTTATTCAGCAAATTGTAAGGTCTAAGTATAGCATCGTAAATTGCTGTAAATAAAATAAAATGTTTTATCAAACAACTTCATATTTTAACAAATAATGTCTCAACTTTGTACATAGAATGGACATAAGTAACTCACACTGGCACTATCGAACCCCAGGTTCATGGCCATGTGGACATAATTAAAATATAAAATTATGGAATATTCACCTGAAAGGTCCGTCTCCTCAACTTAATTAATTATTTAACTGTAGCGCTTTTGGGACTTGTCCCATCATCGACAGGATTTCTTCAAATATAAATTGTCCTTCAGCGAGAAGTAATAAATTAAATAATAAAAACATCATGTAGTTTACTGTTATGTAGTCATCTCTGTTTGCCTGCATGTTCCTCTTTCTGATGTCATGCTTTCTAAATACTGGAATTTGGCTACCTCCTCTATTTCTGTACCACTGAGCTACATTGGATACTTACAAGCAACGATAAAGCTTCCTTCTTGTCGAGTTACGCCTCCCATCATGGGGACAGCATTGTATCTACCCTCCAGAACACTCATGATGGGTGGTTCCACAAGAAACTTTTTGGTCCCTGCTGTCTGTATTACTGCATGATTACCACCACGAGATCTTCCTCCAGTTGGATCATAACTCTCCATCTGTAACACGAGATTATGGTACCCTCTACCTTCAGATCATCTTGCAGTTTATTTATCAACAATGGCATAACAGCCCAATGTTGGGCATTAACCTCCCTTCTATAACTTACCAAATCAAGTTAATTTAATTATATAAATTCATCGGATATTAAAACTCAACAATTAAGATGGTACGGACATGTCCAGCAAATGGAAGAGGATAGGCTACCAAAATGTGTTTTGGAATGGAAACCTCAGGGAAGACAAGGCAGAGGAAGACCTCAGCAATTAAGATGGTACGGACATGTCCAGCAAATGGAAGGGGATCGGCTACCAAAATGTGCTTTGGAATGGAAACCTCAGGGAAGACAAGGCAGAGGAAGACCTCAGCAAATAAGATGGTATGGACATGTCCAGCAAATGGAAGGGGATCGGCTACCAAAATGCGTTTTCGAATGGAAACCTCAGGGAAGACAAGGCAGAGGAAGACCTCAGCAATTAAGATGGTACAGACATGTCCAGCAAATGGAAGGGGATTGGCTACCAAAATGTGTTTTGGAATGGAAACCTCAGGGAAGACAAGGCAGAGGAAGACCTCAGCAAATAAGATGGTACGGACATGTCCAGCAAATGGAAGGGGATCGGCTACCAAAATGCGTTTTCGAATGGAAACCTCAGGGAAGACAAGGCAGAGGAAGACCTCAGCAATTAAGATGGTACAGACATGTCCAGCAAATGGAAGGGGATTGGCTACCAAAATGTGTTTTGGAATGGAAACCTCAGGGAAGACAAGGCAGAGGAAGACCTCAGCAATTAAGATGGTACGGACATGTCAAGCAAATGGAAGGGGATCGGCTACCAAAATGTGTTTTGGAATGGAAACCTCAGGGAAGACAAGGCAGAGGAAGACCTCAGCAATTAGGATGGTACGGACATGTCCAGCAAATGGAAGGGGATCGGCTACCAAAATGTGTTTTGGAATGGAAACCTCAGGGAAGACAAGGCAGAGGAAGACCTCAGCAATTAAGATGGTACGGACATGTCCAGCAAATGGAAGGGGATCGGCTACCAAAATGTGTTTTGGAATGGAAACCTCAAGGAAGACGAGGCAGAGGAAGACCTAAAACCTCCTGGAGTCAGGGAATATATTTATACATGAAGGAGAAACATCTTCAACCAGGAGATTGGATAAAAACTCCTGGCGCTACAGGCATAGAAGGCCCTTAGCCTACCAGCCGGCTGCTGGCCTCACATCCACATGTGTCAATCACAGAGGTAGATGATCATCAGCCAGCATAGGAGTGACATGTGGTCAGAATGTCGAGCCCCCCAGCTGTTATAGCTGGTTCCTCAACCTGGAGCCACTGCTTATTGTAGCTACCCAAATGCCTCACGATGCTGGGTGGGCACCGGTCCCATACTGGCCAAAATACTATGAGAAAACTTCTTCCCCCATGGAGACTCGAACCAGCAAGTCCCATAGCTCTGCGCCAAGGCTTCCTGCCTTAACCGCTCAGCTACGGCACAGGACAGGAGATTGGATGGACCGACAAAATTGGCTATTAGGAATTGGACGATGTCAAGCACATTAATCAATTGATGTTCTATCTATCAAAATTCATCAGAGAATTTTTTTTTTTAAACTCACCCTCAAATTTCATGCTTTTCATGAAACCATTGTTTCAAGTGAGATCTCGCCCATCTTCAGTCAAAACTCCGACTGATGAAATTCTTCCTCAGTCAACTCTTCTACTATCACCATCATTTATGGTTGAATTTATAGACTTTAAAATTAAATTTTGTTTGTTAAGAATATCAAAATTCATAGATCTTTAATCAATTGAGTTGGTATTGTTTATTTTTTATCATTTCACTCACCTCATACTTCATAATTTATAGCAGACCCAGGGTTTCTTCACGTAATTCGTGACATTGTCAATGCTGTGTCATGTTCACAACTGACGTCCAACGGCTTTCTATCCTGCAGACTGACCTCCGCGCCATCTGGTGGCCGACCGAAGAATTTCCAAATCAGACCTCTTTCTTTATAACCGGGTATTTCAAAATTCATAGTTGTATTTTCATTCTTGCATATGTAAATTTTTTCCCAAATTGTGAGTTCCTTCGGTTTTTCCAATTGTTTAAGTAATTTTGTTTTGGTTTCTATTCTATGTTTTTCTGACCAGGCATGTGCAGCTATTGCAGATTTTTCGGTTTCTCCATTTTTAACATTTCTGAGGTGTTCTTTTAATCTTGTATTTAGATTCCTTTTTGTTTTTCCTATGTATATCTTTTCACAATCTTTACAATTAATTTGATAAATTCCCGATTTTTTGCAGTCTTCAATTTTTTCATTTTTGTTGGTTTTTATTAAATTACCTAAGCTGTAATCATTTTTCGGTGCTAATTTAATGTTGAATTTGTTGAAAATTTTTTGAAACTTGTCAAATACCAAAGGATGGTATGTGAACTTCTTGAATTTTTTGCCTATATTTTTATCTGTCTGAAGAGTACTTTCATTGATGACTTTTTGTTCTTTGAATTTATTTATTTTCTTGTGTATCATTTTCTTGTGAAAACCATTATCCTTAGCAATTTGTATGATGTGTTCTTTCTCTTTATTGTAATTTTCTTTGCTCATGGGGACATTCACAAGTCTGTGTGTTAAACTATTAAATACTGCCTGTTTGTGTGAAAAATGGTTAAATCCAGTAGCTTTATATAATTGTCGATGTGAGTTTCTTTTCTGTAGATTCCAAATTCTATTTTCTTTTTCTCTTCTTTCCTAATCAATTTAAGGTCTAAAAATGGTATTTCATGATTATTTTCTATTTCCATTGTAAATTTGATTGTTTTATTTTGAATATTTAACAGTTTAATGGCATCTTCTAATTGTTTCTCTTTTACTATTGCTATGATATCATCTACGTATCTTCTCCAAAATTTAAACATCAAAGGATGTGCTTTAGTTACATGACATTCAAAATTCCCCATAAACATGTCTGCTAAGAATGGTGATAATGGATTTCCCATTGCGAGTCCTGATTTTTGTCTAAAGTATTTTCCTCTAAAGGTGAAGAACATTTGATTTAAGCATAATTTTGTTAGTTTTATGTATTCTTTAACGCTATCAATCATCTAATTTGTTTTCTTTCAACCATTTTTCTAAAATTTTCAAAGTTGTGTCAGTCGGTATGTTTGTGAATAATGAAGTAACATCAAATGAGACCAATCTTTCTGAAGGTTCTATTTCTACATTTTCTAATTTCTCAACTAATTGGTAAGAATTTTCTACTGCTAAATTTTCAAATTTTTCCATACCTTTAAATTTATTGTTAAGCCATTTGGATATGTTATATGTCGGTGAATTGATATTGTTGATGATAGGTCTCATTTTCTTTCCGTCTTTGTGGATTTTAGGAAGACCATGAATGTTGGGGTTTCTGGGATTTGGTATTTTTAATTTAAACTTTTCCTTTTGTGTCATAATTTTTTTAATTGATTTTAGGTTGGTTTCAACTTCTTTAATTGTTTTTGCGAGAGGATTTGTTTTAATTTCTTCATATTCTTCCCCCTTTAATAAATTCTCCATCCTATCATTATAAAGCACATCCTTTGATGTTTAAATTTTGGAGAAGATACGTAGATGATATCATAGCAATAGTAAAAGAGAAACAATTAGAAGATGCCATTAAACTGTTAAATATTCAAAATAAAACAATCAAATTTACAATGGAAATAGAAAATAATCATGAAATACCATTTTTAGACCTTAAATTGATTAGGAAAGAAGAGAAAAAGAAAATAGAATTTGGAATCTACAGAAAAGAAACTCACATCGACAATTATATAAAAGCTACTGGATTTAACCATTTTTCACACAAACAGGCAGTATTTAATAGTTTAACACACAGACTTGTGAATGTCCCCATGAGCAAAGAAAATTACAATAAAGAGAAAGAACACATCATACAAATTGCTAAGGATAATGGTTTTCACAAGAAAATGATACACAAGAAAATAAATAAATTCAAAGAACAAAAAGTCATCAATGAAAGTACTCTTCAGACAGATAAAAATATAGGCAAAAAATTCAAGAAGTTCACATACCATCCTTTCGTATTTGACAAGTTTCAAAAAATTTTCAACAAATTCAACATTAAATTAGCACCGAAAAATGATTACAGCTTAGGTAATTTAATAAAAACCAACAAAAATGAAAAAATTGAAGACTGCAAAAAATCGGGAATTTATCAAATTAATTGTAAAGATTGTGAAAAGATATACATAGGAAAAACAAAAAGGAATCTAAATACAAGATTAAAAGAACACCTCAGAAATGTTAAAAATGGAGAAACCGAAAAATCTGCAATAGCTGCACATGCCTGGTCAGAAAAACATAGAATAGAAACCAAAACAAAATTACTTAAACAATTGGAAAACCGAAGGAACTCACAATTTGGGAAAAAATTTACATATGCAAGAATGAAAATACAACTATGAATTTTGAAATACCCGGTTATAAAGAAAGAGGCCTGATTTGGAAATTCTTCGGTCGGCCACCAGATGGCGCGGAGGTCAGTCTGCAGGATAGAAAGCCGTTGGACGTCAGTTGTGAACATGACGCAGCATTGACAATGTCACGAATTACGTGAAGAAACCCTGGGTCTGCTATAAATTATGAAGTATGAGGTGAGTGAAATGATAAAAAATAAACAATATTAAAGAACCTCATAGTGTTATTTCCTATCTACATAACTTAATTGAGTTGGTGTTTACTTGATGAAGATCTATATTAATTAATTAAATAAAAATAAAACTTAGTTTTATTTGAGTTTCATATTTATTAAGATATAATTCAGTGACAGCTGTTTCGGTACACTGTACCTTCTTCAGACATGTTAACAAATTATGAATTGTGTTCCAACTGATCTAAGCAACAATACAACAATAATTAATTTTATTTAATTAATTTAAATTTAAAAATTTGAATAAATTATTGTTGTATTGTTGCTTAGATCAGTTGATATGTACTATAATAACACAATTCATAATTTGTTAACATGTCTAAAGAAGGTACAGTGTACCGAAACAGCTGTCACTGAATTATATCTTAATAAATATGAAAATCAAATAAAAGCAAGTTTTATTTTTATTTAATTAATTCATAGATCTATGTTTATTTTTCTAAATGTACATCTTCTCCCAAACTGTCAGTTCTAAAGGTTTATCCAATTGTTTTAAAAGTTTTGCTTCTCTTCCAATTTTATCATCTGGTATCAAGGCAGCTGCCACCGTCTTTCGGAAACCAATTGCCATTCCTCTCTGTCCATCCATTGATCTTCCTCCAATCCTCTGATATTCATAGCTGCAATTTTATGATGTTCTAATAAACTATGTGCAGCATTTGCAGAAGTTGTAATGATTGCAGTAAGTTTTATATAGGAAAAACGAAAAGGAATTTGGAAACTTAGACTAAAGAACATTTTAGAAATATTAAAAATTGTGAAATTGAAAAATCTGCAATTGCTACATAGTTTATTAGAACATTATAAAATTGGAAGAATCGGCCGCGGTGGACTAGTGGTTATGCTCCTTGCCCCTGGTCCTGAGGGTCGCGGGTTCAAACGTGGCCGGGGTCGATGGATTTTTTAGGATGGAAAAATCCAAGGAGCAAGTCCTCCGGGAGGGACTTTAAGCTGTGGGTCCCGAGTCTGAAGATTTTCAGGCTCGTAAAAAATCCTTAAGCCTGAATGAAAAGGCCTCTAAGCAAAATTTACTGAATTTTCCCGTCCCCTTGGTTTCCTAGATGTCAGTATGAGGTGGAATGCTGACCATGGACCACTCAAAAATGACATCTATACGAAAACAAGTGTAACTAAATTATTATGGTTCAAATTCTTCCCTGTAGGGGGAGAATGCCTAAATCTCTGTAAAGGGAAAACATGGAAAATTTTAAAACTCTAAAATTGGAAGAGAAACAAAACCAGCAGATCCTATTCTGGATTAACTTCTATACTCCCTCCAGGTTTTTCCCTCCTTTGTAGTTTGTTCAAGGAAGGTTCTCTTCCAAGTCTGTTTCGGTCTGCCTCTTCCTCTGTGTCCTTGGGGGTTCCAATCCAATGCAATTCGTTCAATCGAATCATGGTCTTTTCTTAAAGTATTCCTATCCAGTCCCATTTTTATATCAGTTCCTTTTTTATTTCTGTTTTAATTAATTTCTGGTCAGTTTTTTCCCATAATTTTTCTATTGACAGCAATATGATCAATCTGTTTTTTTGTAAACTTATTATCATCATCATCATCATCATCCATGCAAGTATTAGGTCATGTAGCATGTTACAATCTCAAATAGGAATTTTCCATCCAGCGCTTTTTGGACATGCCAGCAATCTTTTGCCTTGGAGGCAGTAATGAAGCATGGCTTTTGGAATTCTATGAGACGGCATTCGTTGAAGATGTACTTTCCACTTGTTCTGGCAGTTTTGTGTATGGTGAAGAATGGGTTCTACATCCAACTCTTCCATAATTTTCTCATTTCTTTTATGGTCCCACTTTGTATAGCCTGCTGTACGGCACGTAAATCTGATTCATCCGAGGCTTGGTTTGAGACTTGAAAGCGAATGCAAATTTTTTCACCCAATGGGTTGCTGGCCCAGAGGAGTATTATTGTGGGGTTCCCACTAATGTAACATTTGCTCTACATTAAGGTGATGTGGTTATACTGCCAGTACTCGGTCCTCAGAGCCTCATTTGTAATAGCAGGTTGAACTACGAGCAGGTTGAGGATCAGATTTGGATAGGAGAGGTGATGAAATGCAACCCCTTATTCTCACGTAAAGAAATATTTATGAAGAAGTAAAGTTCGTCAGGTCTACTATAGTTTTCAATATGTGAAAAGTTCATTAATAAAGTGTTTGTGCATAGCATGACGCTCTAAAAATTTATGAAACAATGGCAGTCCCAGTCCTTTTATATGGGAACGAATCTTGGATTATCACTACGAAACAAGAAAGTAAAATTCAGGTGGCCGAGATGAAATTTTTAAGAAGAGTAAAAGGGTGTACTAGAATGGACCAGATAAGAAACAGTGAAATTTGTGAAGAACTGCATATATACTCCATAACAGATAAGATATCTAATAATAAAAAAAAGTGCAAAAACATGTAGAAAGACTGTAAGATAGTAGATTACCAAAGAAAAACTTACATTATATTCCGAGAGGCAGACATCCTTGGAAGAGATAGTCTTAAATCTAATTGCGAAGATGGAACAGATGCCTAAACCAGGAAGTGAAGAATAAGAAGAAGAAGAAGACATTAGTGGTGACTTCTTCAATAGATTTGAGTGCATACAACTTCTGAGTGAGAAGAAAACATCGCAATTAAACTTACTTTTGTATGGATGTTTTCCTGAGCCTCCAGTTGGGATGAAAAGGGGTCCTGTAATGTGTAATATCATATGTTTACAAAGTTGAACCAACGTTTAATTTCTTTCTTTCACTTTATTCTTTTTGTAATAATTATTGTTTGGCCACTTATTATAAATAGCCCTCATTTGTTGTTAAGTGTCCACTCCCATTTAATCTAATATATAAAAATTAATGTTTGTTGGTTGGTTTGTTTGTTTGTTCGTACTTTATGAGCAGCCATACCATTGTTCTGATTGTGATGGGGCTTTTTGCAAAATGTTCAGAAGATTCCCGGAATGAACATAGGATATAACAGAGTTGTGAGACTTAACTCCTACACCCTTAATAAATCGCCCTTTGTAGTGGAAAAAGTGAAAAAAGTAGCTTTTTGGACGCTTAAATGGCTTACGCTGCCTAAATCATAACAAATACACAACATTAATGTACACAGAATTGAATATCTCAAAAAGCTTTACAAAAAAGTCCGCGACAGCATATGTTTATCTCTTATGGATAACTCACAATAACCATTTTTGTATTTCATTGATGCCAGGAAAATCAAGACAAGTACGTAGATTCCTGTGCAAGCATAGCAGCACATGGTGGGTATTCTTTTATGGATAACTCACAATAACGAATTTTGTCTTTTAACTCATTTATGCCAAGAAGATCGGGATGAGTTGATTTCTGGACAACGCCGGGTAAACAGCACGGGGTATCTAAATAAAATTACGTTATACATTTATAATTATTTCTCATCTCACTTATATAACTAAACATAAGAAGTACATTCATTTTCGTATTTCAGCTCATTTCATTTATGTCAAGAAGATAGGGATAAGTAGATTTCCGGGCAACGCTGGGTAATCCGCAGGGGGTATCTAAGAAATAATTAAGTTATAAGTTTTTCCTTGCACTTATTTAACTAAACATAAAACACATTAATTTTCGTATTTCAGCTCATTCATGTCAAGAAGATCGGGATAAGTAGATTCCCGGGCAACACTGGGTAATCAACACGGGGTATCTAAAAATATAAATTTATTTTTCCTCTTACTTATTTAACTTCTTCTTCTTCTTCTTCCTCTACGCATGAAAGCTGGCAGCTTGTTGCGTGTTCATTCACTACAGGTCCGGGGTATGGTGACGTCCTTCCATCGTAGTTGTGGTCTTCCTAAAGGCCTTTTCTGCTGAAGTGTCCAGTCACGTACTTTCTTCACTAATCTACTGTTCTCCATTCTATCTATGTTACCGTTCCAGTTTAGTCTTCTATCATTTATCCAGAGGTTTATAGATTCAATTTCACATTCTTCTCTAATAACAGATCTGCGAATTTTCTCTCTCAGCGATTTTCCTTAAAACTTTCATTTTGGCTGTTTCATTGATTTGTTTTGTCTTTTGAGTTTCTGTTTGGCATTCACAACCATATGTTAGAACTGGTCTTATGACAAATTTGTTAATTGTTACTTTTGTATCTATTCTTACATTTTTATTTTTCCAAACAGTATTGTTTAAACATCCCAATATTTTGTTTGCATTATTTGCTTGATGGAGGATTTCTTCTGTTATTCTGTATTTAACTAAACATAAAAAACATACATTTTGATTTATTTAGGTGTAGCAGTGCATGCCGGTTATTAGCAAGTAATGTATAGATTTAGATTTATTGATATTTACTTCCAGGTTCTGTCTCTTAGGGTCGTATGCAAATACATTAGTCTCTACTCAAATTACTTCCAATCACTGGTGAGCTGAGATCGATTTAACGGCCGCCTTACCGGTCATGCATGAATGTTGACGTTTTCATAATATTGGCAACGAATTACCCAGAATTCTCAGCGATAAAACCACTTCCGTTATTTTCGTCTGCTATAGAGGAATGCATTTATGCTTGCATCCCGCAAATAATACCGTATACAAACACGTCTGCGACGCGCAATATTATGCCGATTCTCCTGTTCTTCCAGTTGAATTCTTTGGTAGACTCTATCAAATTCCTCTTCTCCACGTATACCGAAAACATGATCGAAATCTTCAAGGTCCGACATCTTGGATAAGTTTCAAACTACATCGGTTACCATCGGTTCCCTTTGGGATTTTCACATAAGTTTATATCTTGAGCTACGATCTTAAGGTACCTTGTCAGGTAGCTTACAATTATTACCGCGTGAAAAGATTTCTGAGTAAGAAATATGTGTTTGGATAAAACTTTATCAACAGAGAACGCCTTTTACTGTCTAATGTGTTCAAACATTCGACCCTTAGTGTAATTTAAAAGTGTGTTTATGTTGACTTTTAGTATTTCCTTGTTACAGCCTAATAATAAATACTGTATCATCAGCATAAACCAACAGACAATTTATCATAAGTAATGCCACGAGTGATTTCCAAATTATCACTAAATTCACGACTCACGAAGTGAGGAGTGAATTTAACTAGAGAATTTGGAAATCAAGATTGGCATTTGTTAGGACTATTTAACGAATAAAATTAAGCTCTTCACTAAAAAAATAATTATTTGAATATAGTTACCGGTGTTTTAAAATATTTATATAGTTAATGTAAACGGCGATGTTTAAAAACAAATTAGAAATGTGAGGTTATGTATATTCACTGCAACTCGATCATATTATTTATTGCCAAATGAGATCACAATATTGTAAGAATACACTCTAGTGGAGAAATAATGAAACACATTAAACTATTATAATCAACATTATAGGTTAATCATTTATATTTTGAATAAACAACTCAGTAAAATCACTGAATCTATTCATTATTTGCTATATTCAATGTATTTGCTGGAGAAAAATAATGGTCTAACCTATATTTGAAGAGAAAAATTTTCGCCTAGACCGGGACTCGAACCCGGGACCCTTGGCTTTCCGGGCCAAAACATTTTTCTCTTCAAATATAATTTATCCTTCAATGAGAAGTGTTAAATTAATAATAATATCGTCAATGGTCTAACCTGTTCAGAATATTAAAAAAGGAGGAGCTTTCTTTATCAAAAAGCAGGAGCTGATAAAGAGAAATCGATAAAGAGTGAGGTGAAACACGACTGTCATTGGTTGTAAAACAACATTCATTGAAACATGATTGGTCATTGACTAGCATTTGTGGCATGAGTTAAATAGTCATAAGTAATGCCACGAGTGATTTATAAATTTATCCAGAGAATTTGGAAATCAATAGTGACATTTGTTAGGACTATCTAACGATTAAAATTAAGCTGTTTACTCACAAATCATTATTTAAATATAGTTATTTTAAAATATTTATATATTTAATGTTAACAGCTATATTTGAAAACAAATGAGAAACGATTGTTATGCTTCATTGTTCATCACTGCAACCAGATGATATTATTTATTAGCAAAGGATCGCAATATTGTAAGAATGCACCCTGGTGGAGAAATTTATAATCAACATTATAGATATTAATTAATTTATGATGTCCTATGATGTAAATATGTCAATTATATTTTTCTGGAATGTAAATTTCTGGGAAAATAATTTGTTTAAGAAAGTGCAAACAGTGGTTTCTTTTTTTTTGTGGTATAATCAATTGCTACAAATGTTTTTATATTAACTCCCGCATGCACTATCTGTTGACATTCATGCACTATATATACAATCTGGTAGCCACATTTCTTAGAGAGTCAGTCACTGCAAAATAATGCTATGACCTATTCAGAATGTTAAAAAGGAGGAGCTTTCTTTAATATGATAAACTTCGGTTGATAAATTCGAGGCAAAACACATTTGGGGCATGAGTTAAATAGTCTTTATAAATGTAGTTCTTCTATACGTGTGTTTGTCACTCTACTCCTTCTAAATGACTGGATTGATTTTGAGGAATTTTTTGTGTGTGTCTGGTTGGGTCCTTCGATGGTTTAGATTCACAATTGGAACCAGTAGATGGCACTGCGATCAGGTTATAGGAATATTTTATGTCAGATGTGTAGTCATCTGCATTACCGACATATTCCATGCAACAATGTGATGTCATAATGCATGCTTCTTAGATCACAATAGATGGCAGTGAGGAGTTTTCTTGCAATCTTATTAATTAGTGAATTTTATGGTAGAAAGAAACTTATAATTTTATTGTCTGGCCATTATACTGGTGTTGAAAGTTCGGGCAGGACATCTGTCATATTCGCTAGTGTTTATATAGTGACGCGTTGTAGTAGCATCATTTAATATGTGCGGGCCAGCGAGAGAAACCTTGCATTGGTGAATTGGATTGGCAAATAGCCAATCGCGAGTCGGGCGATCCACCGAAGTTTCTCGGCTAATAAGCCAGAGATTTCTATGAACATATATTTCCCCGTTCAAGAAACATCGAAGACGAGAGAGGGCTCCATGTACAAACATCTCGTTCATGGACCTGGAAATTTCCGTCTACTTGCCTATAAATATGTGGCGAGAGCAGAACGACCCCCAGTCTGATAGTGTACGCCAAGAAGTTAAATTGGAAGCTAAACTGTGAGGAAGCATTGTGTCTGCAACTGTGTTAGAAGTCCGATTGAGGGTCTTTCCACTTTTCAGCAGTTGCCCTTTTACCAGCCGGCTGCTGGCCCTTCACATCCACAGAGGTAGATGATCAACAGCCAGTGTAGGGGTGACATGTGGTTAGCATGTCGAATCCCCCAGCCGTTATAGCTGGTTCCTCAACCTGGAGCCACTACTTATTGTAGCTACCCAATTCCCTCACGATGCTGGGTGGGCACCGGTCCCATACTGGCCCAAATACCATGAGAAAACTTCTTCCCCCATGGAGACTCGAACCAGCGCAAGTCCCATAGCTCTGCGCCAAGGCTTCCTACCTTAACCGCTCGGCTACGGTGCGGGACGTGTTAGAAGTGATTATCAAATTAACGTTATAAAAATAATAGTTGTGAAACAAAATTGTATTTGAAGATTTAGTGATAATTGTGGAGAAGAAAATAAAGTGAAAAGGAAAATTTTAAATAAAAATTGTGTGCTTATTTAAGTCTAAATAAGTAAGAGGAAAACCCCGTGATATCCGCGACAATATATTTTTATGTATATAAATGAAACACAGGAACTGCAGTTTATAAGAGAACATCTCTCATATTCAACTGATATTATGATTCGACCGATATTATGAGTCTTAATATTGGTTGAAGTCCCGCGCCGTAGCCGAGCGGTTAAGGTAGGAAGCCTTGGCGCAGAGCTACGGGACTTGCGCTGGTTCGAGTCTCCATGGGGAAAGAAATTTTCTCATGGTATTTCGGCCAGTATGGGACCGGTGCCCACCCAGCATCGTGAGGCAATTGGGTAGCTACAATAAGTAGCGGCTCCAGGTTGAGGAACCAACTATAACGGCTGGGAGACTCGACATGCTAACCACATGTCACCCATACACTGGCTGTTGATCATCTACCTCTGTGATTGACACATGTGGATGTGAAGGGCCAGCAGCCAGCAGGTAAAAGGGCAACCGCTGAAAAGTGGAAAGACCCTCAATCGGAATATTGGTTGAAAATGAGAGGGATGTCCTGTTGAAAACTGCAGTTCCCATGTTTGACAAACATAAACTGTGGGGTAAGATAAGAAGTGACTCATTCATTCATTGAATTAAGAACAACATATTGTTTTTTTTTTGCAAATGCCCAGGTTGTCTTTCGATATTCCTGGTGTTCTCTCCTGGCATCCACATCTGAGGTTGCCCGATGATATGATCGGCGATGATGACAATAGTGGTACGCCAGGAGAGTCCCTAATCCTATGCTTAATCTAAGATGAATATGAATGATGATGATTGTGATGGCCATATGATTTCGAGGACCGTTTGGGCCTTAAAGTTTTCCTGACATTTGTCTTAAAGTGAGGAAAAACTGTAATAAAAACCTCACCCAGAAAAACTGTCCCGACTAGGGATTGAACCCGGGCCCACTGCGTGAAAAGGTAGCACGCTACCTCGAGACCACAGCGGTAGACGAACATCATAATGTTATTTCCTATATTTAACTGTGAATTTTTTTTGACTATTGAACAAGGGGTTAAAATTTATAACTTTTTAAGATAAGTTTTAAGATTAGTATTATTTGTTACAGGGATGTTGGTCAGCTGCCAGCTACAATGGTGAGTAACACATATCTTACACTTTAAATTAAATATTAAGTTATAAATATAATTTCGTGTGTCGCTGGATGGCTTTTAAATAAATAAACTAAATGCGCACAATCTGTGCATAAGATCTGATGTAACCATATAGTGTAATGCTTTCACCATGTGATTCCTAGACATGGATTCTAATTAGAGATTTTACTCCTTTTATTCATCATCATCCATGCAAGTATTAGGCCGTGTGGCCTGTTACGGTCTCAAGGAGGAGTTTTCCATCTAGCGCTTTTTAGGACGTCCCAGCTATCTTTTGCCTTGGGGGCAGTAAAGAAGCATGGCTTTTGAAATTCTATGAGATGGCATTCATTGAAGATGGGCTTTCCAGTTGTTCTGGTGGTTTTGTATATGGTGAAGAATGGGTTCTACATCCAATTCTTCCATAATTTCCTCATTTCTTTTATGGTCCCACTTTATGTAGCCTGCTGTATGGTGCATAAATCACATCTCATTTGCTGTTATTCAGCTTTCATCTCTTCTTCGTATTGTCCATGCTTCACACCATATCTTTATACTGGTCCTGCGAGAACCTTATAAAGCTGTAATCTTGTGTTCTTCTGTACTAAAGATGGTTTCATTATACTGTTAATTATCCCTGTTGTTTTTGTGTGAACTTTGTGATTTTTTTGACATATCAGCATCATCTTGAAATGTTAAATTATAACCCAAATAACTAAATTAATTTACGCATTCTAAAATTTCATCATCCAAAACCTCCTTTTATTCCTTTTCTATAAAAATAATACAATAGGCAAATATCATCAGAAAAATAAAATAAAAAAACAATGACTTTCAAGTGCACTCATCCAGTTCGGACAAAGATAATATTAGAAAATAAACCAATAGAACAAGTGGTAAGGTATAACTTCCCAGGTTGCGAAATATCACACACAGCGGAAACAGATATAAATAACAAACTAAATAAGTTTAATTACATAACAGGAACATTAAAAAGAACTTTGAAAAGTAAAGCCAGGAAATACTCTATAATGAAATTTTACAAGACAATGGCAGTTCTTATTATCGCTTATGGATCCAAAACATAACAATCTGCCAGAATACAAGCTGCTGAAATGAGATTCCTCAGACCAATAGCAGGATATCAAAGAACAGACAAAAACACAACACAGAAATAAGACAACAACTAAAAGTAGAGGAATTAAACACAACAATAGTGAAATACAGAACAAACTGGAGAGAACATTTAACAAAGATGAGTCAGATTAGAATTCTAAAAGCAGCATACAACTATTCACCACGAGGAAGAAGAAGTTTGGGAAGACCAAAGAAAAGATGGAAACAGCAGCAATTTGGAGCCGGAAGAGGCTAGTAAATAAGCCTAAACCATGATGAAGAAGAAGAAGAATACTTTTTTCTCATGTGGTTATGTGGTAGCATTTATAGAATTGGTTGTACAGTTTACACACATACAGTCATCATCAGGATCACTTGAGTTTACATATTTTATGGTGGTAACCATGTACTGCTAGTGAGTTCACAAGGTGTCTGACTTCTTGGTTTGTTCTGTCCAGGATCTGTTCATCATTGCTTCCATCATGTAGGGCCGCATGCAAATACATTAGTCTCTGGTGAGTTGAGTTTTCTATGAGAACGTGCAAAGTTCGAATTAGCGAGTCACTGACTGGTCATGCATGAAAGTAGTTTTTTTTAGTAATATTGGCAAGAAATTACCCAGAATTCTCAGCGTAAAACCACTTCCGTTATTTTCGTCTGCTAGAGGAAAGCATTTACAATTGCATCCCGCAAATAATACCGTATACGACGACATCTGCATCATGCGATATTACACCGATTCTCCTGTTCTTCCAGTTGAATTCTTTGGTAGTCTCTATCAAATTCCTCTTCTCTGTGTATATCGAAAAGTCTTCAAGGTCCGACATCTTGGTTAAAGGAGCAAGGTATGCGGCAAGGTTTCAAACTACATTGGTTATCATCGGGTTGTTCACGATTTGTTCTCTGCAAAGTCACCTCGCCAGGTAGCTTAGGAATTTCGACTATTATCGCATGAACAGATTTATGAGTACGCAAAAACGTATTTGAAAATTGCAATGGCAAAAAATGCAACTAAGACATTACATGGAATAATTTGGAATAAAAATATTACAAAGGAAACTAAAATGAAAATTTATAAGAGCATAATACAGAATATTTTGTCATATGGAAGTCAAACTTGGTCTTTGACGGAATTACAAAAGAACAAAATTAGAACAGTTGAATTTGATTATTTTAGAAGAAGCCTCCAAAAAACAAGACAGGATAAAATAAGAAATGAATTCCTTTGGAGAGAAATGAATGTCACCACATCTGTTGTTAAGAGGATTCAAAAACAAACACTTAAATAGTATGGCCATGTACAATGAATGGAAAATGAAAGATGGCCAAAAAATATATACCAATGATCACCCCCTGGAAGAAATAAACGTGGCAGACCAAGATGGAAATGGAAAACCTACGTCAGAACTATAATGGATGATCGGAATTTGGAAGAGGGAGATTGGAATGATAGAGATAAATGGAAACTGAAGACGGCAAACCTATAAGTGGGGGAAAGCCGAAGAAGAAGAAGAAGAAAAACGTATTTGGATGCAACTTTCTCAGCAGAGAATGACTTTTACGGTCTAATGCATTCATAGATACGACCCGTAGAAGTTAGACCAAATCTCATTTCTCTTCCTCTCTCTTTTGTACAACAGTTCTTCCAGTTGTCTGTAGAAGGTAGAGTTAACTTCAGATGTAGGTCTTCTATAAAGAAGGTCTCTTTTGGTGAGTTCATAAACTAATCTCAATCTTGTATGCTTTGATACACGCAGGGCTGCATTTAGGAAGTGAGATTTGATTGTTTCTAGTGTCTTTAGGTACTGTTCAGAGCAAAAATAGTGTCCATTGCCACATATGGAATATATATCATATGGGACAAGCTAAAGTGGTTCAGTAGATGGTGGACTTCATTTGTCTGATGTAGTGAGCAATATATTAAAATTATGCATAGTGTTTGAATTTGCAGTATAATGCGGGTATTAATACCTTCTTTCACTCACTAATATGTACTGTGTATAAGAAATACTGCTATAATTAATTAAGATTACAGTGGGAGGAAACATTGTGAGGTATTTACATTAATAAATGAGTTGGAGAAAATGTTTTAACATCTCACCTCACAAAGTTGCGTGTCTTCACGATACCGGTTTCAAAAGAATAGTATTACTTCCATCTTCAGTCAAATTCCAACTTATTTTTATATAAAAAATTTGGGAATTTTTAACATTATGAGGTTTTATTAATAAGAATTAAATGAAAAATGAATTCTTCTTACCTCATACTTCTATGTTTTTTTAAACACAGCACTGCAGTATCAGCGACCATTGTCACCATCTCAGCAGTTTTCATGACAGTCAATTTTTTCTTTTGCCAGTAATTATGCAAACTGCCACCTGGTGTTCTTCTGAAGGAATTATTTTCTAAACTGCCATCTGGTGTTCTTTTGAAGGAATAATTTTTTTAACTGCCATCTGTTGTATTTTTTAAGAACTTTATAATGAAGCTCGGTTCGTCTGGAATCTCGAAGTTCATGGTTCTAGTATGGTTTTTTTGAATATATATCTTTTCCCAAACTGTTAAATCCAAAGGTTTGGATAGATGTTTCAAAAGTTTTGCTTCTTTTTTTTTTTATATTAAAAAAAACCATACTAGAACCATGAACTTCGAGTTCCCAGACGAAGTGAGCTTGATTACAAAGTTCTTCAAAAATACAACAGATGGCAGTTCAGAAAATGATTCCTTCAAAAGAACACCAGATGGCAGTTTAGAAAATAATTCCTTCAAAAGAACACCAGATGGCAGTTTGGATAATTACCGGCAAAAGAAAAAATTAACAGTTGTGAAAACAGCTGAGGATGGTGATGATGGTCGCTGATACTGCAGTGCTGTGTTTAAAAAACATAGAAGTATGAGGTAAGAAGTAGCCAAGCGGTTAAGGTAGGAAGCCTTGGTGCAGAGCTATGGGACTTGCGCTGGTTCGAGTCTCCATGGGGGAAGAAATTTTCTCATGGTATTTCGGCCAGTATGGGACCGGTGCCCACCCAGCATCGTGAGGCAATTGGGTAGCTACAATAAGTAGCAGCTCCAGGTTGAGGAAACCAGCTATAACGGCTGGGGGACTCGACATGCTGACCACATGTCACCCCTACACTGGCTATTGATCATCTACCTCTGTGATTGACACATGTGGATGTGAGGCCAGCAGCCGGCTGGTAGGCTAAGGGCCTTGTAGGCCTGTCGCGCCAGGAGCTCATGAGGTAAGAAGAATTCACGATTCATTTAATTCTTACAAATTCCAACTGTCGAAATTTCATCGTTAACTTCATCTTTTGAACTGCCATCTGGTGTAGATTTTATGAACTTGGAGATTAAATTATTCTCGTTAGGTATATTGGAATTCATTGTAAACCCCAAGAAACCTTTTGAGGACTATGCAATGTGCTAATAATTTGTGAAAGTTTGTAACACTGACCAGGAGGTGTGCATGAGCCAGCAGGAGATCCTGTGCAGGCAGTTCCTTCAGACACTCTGTAAGTTGTTGGATGTTTTCTTGTGTGCAGTTGGCATACTTAGCGATGTCTCGAGCACTCTTCACTGGATTATTGTCTATCACCCACGTAGCGATTCCTGTGCCACTCTGTGCTATCACTTGTTTAAATAAACCTGTACAAACATTAACAAATCATTACATCAGTATTTAGTATTATTTAATCAATTGAGTTGGTGTTTACTTGATGAAAATCCATATTTATTAATTAAATAAAAATAAAACGTAGTTTTATTTGATTTTCATATTTATTATATAATTCAGTGACAGCTGTTTTGGTACACTGTACCTTCTTCAGACATGTTAACAAATTATGAATTGTGTTCCAACTGATCTAAGCAACAATACAACAATATTTAATTAAATTTTTAAATTTAACAAAGGGGATTCATTCAAATCTTCTTCTTCTTCTTCTTCTTCCGAACGCAGCATTGGGCGATGATGCCCGTTCTGCGACTACAAAAACTGATCCCTCCATCGGTTGAAGGGTCTTCCGAGGTCTCTTCTGCCACTAGGGTTGAGGTGGTAAATCATCCTTGGTAAACGGGAATTTGACATTCTCTGGACGTGTTGGAACCATTTAATCTGATAATTTTGTATATGTTCAAACCATTTCCCTACTATTCCACTGCATCCTTATCTCATCACTTTTCATTCTATCCCTTAATGTTACTCCAGTTAGTGATCGGAGGAATCTCATTTGTGAACTATTAATGCGGGATTTATCTTTTGCTCGAAGTGTCCAGCATTCACTTCCGTATAGTAGAGCAGGTTTGGCTATGGCATAATGAAATCTCAAATTGGATTTCTTTCCTCATTTGTTTTCCAAAATTTCTCCTAATTATACCATTTAATCTGTTATATTTTCCTAAATTTGTTTCCACATCTTATTGATTATGAAACTGTGATATATTATTACCTAAATAATTAAAGTGTGTTACTTGTTCTATTGGTTTATTATTTATTATTATTTTTACTCTCGAAAGTTCCTTTCCAGTGATTGCCATGGATTTGGTTTTATTTTCAGATATTTTCATTTTGTATTTTTCCAGGGTGGTTCTGCAATTTTAACACTGATCTTTGCAAATCATCTTCATTCTCCGCTAGAAGTACTTGATCATCTGCGAAGATTATTGTTTGTATTTGATTTCCTCTACATATTTTTACTCCTGGGGGGTTTAGTTTTTTCAACTCCTGGACAATTTTATTTAGATATAGAATTAGATATAGAATAAACAGTAATGGAGATAGTCCACATCCCTGTCTCAAACCTTGGTTAATTTCAAATTTATCTGTTATTTTCCCATGATCTAACTTTGCTTTTATAAATGTGGTTTCATATAAACTTTTTATAGCATTTATTAGATTTATGGGGACTTGGTAGCTTTCTCCAATATTTTCCACATTATGTCCCGTTTGACTCTATCATAGGCCCTTTTCAAAATCTAAAAATAATATATATAGGGGGATATTAAATTCTTTCCACTTCTCAATTAGTTGTTTTATAACAAATGTAGCATCGATACACGATCGGCCTTTTCCGAATCCACATTGTTCCTCTCCAGTTTTATCTTCTGTAATTTTCTGAAGTTTTCGTTTTAAAATGGATGTATATATTTTAGATGCTGTTGTCAACAATGATATACCTCTATAATTTGAACAGTTAATTTTTTCTCCTTTCTTATGGATGGGTATTACTAATGATGTTTTCCAGTCCTGAGGTATTATTCCATGTGCCCATATATCATTAAAAATTTTTTACCAATCTAATATAGAGTGGTTTCCCACCATATTTCCAAAGCTCCATTGGTATACCATCTACTCCACTAGCTTTTCTATTTTTCATTTTCTTGATAGTTTCTATCACTTCATCCAATGTTATAGCATTATATTCTTCTGTGGGACCGGGAGGTGTATTTGTTTCTTCTTCCTCTGCATATGAATAACTGTCTGAAATGCTGTGTCCATTGTTCTGCTGTCATTCCATTTATAGCCAATTTATCCGTACACTCTTCTTTTAATCGCTGGAATACTTTGAAACCATATCTTTTTGCTCCTGTGACATCTCTTTCTATATTTTTTATAAAACTTTCCCATCCTTCATTTTTTAATTTTCTAGATATTTTCTGACTATTGCTCTTTTGTGTTTGTAATCTATTCTATCATTAATAGTCCCAGAATTAAGCCATTTTAAATATGCTATCTTCTTATTACTGATTGCTTCTTTTATTTCTTCATTCCAAACTTTCAATCGATTTTTTGGTCTATTTTTGGAGGTTCCCAAACATTCATTTGCTGCTTTTTTTATTGATTCTTTTAATTTTATCCAATCAATTTCTACATCTCCAACTCTTGGTTTCAAGTTTTTGTTTTATTCGATTTTCATATAACTGTCTTATACTACTCTTGTTCTAATAGCTGTACTTTGCATTTTTCGTTTTTCTGATTTCTTTTCTACTTTCCTTCTAAAATAAGGTTGGTTCGTTCTAATTTTTCCAACCACTAAAAAGTGATCAGAATCTATTTCTGTCCCCCTATAGACTCTCGTATCCATTATTTGTGTCCAAAATTTTCTGTTTGCTATTATGTAATCTATTATAGATCTGGATCCCCGACTCATCCAAGTGAACTTTATGTATTTTTTTATGTTTGAAAAATGTATTTGTAATTCGTAGCTGGTTATACATACAAAACTCTCTTAAAATTATCCCTTTATCATTTACTTCATTTTCTCCATGTGGGCCAATTAAATCTTTAATGGTTTTATTTCCAATTCTGGCATTGAAGTTTCCTAATATTACTATATGGTCATTTTTATTTATTCTATCCTTTATATCTTGTAATTCATTATAGAAATTTCTCTGCTTCCTTTTTATTTCCAGTAGATGGGGCATATATTCCTATTATTGTTAAATTATCTCTTCCTAACTTTAATCTTAATGTTACTATTCTGTCACTTATCCAGGAATAAGTTGTTATTTTTTTTTCTCCAATTTTGTTTTATTAAAATAGCAATTCCAGATTTGGCTCTTTCTGTCTTTTCTACTCCTGAATAGATCATATGATAATCTCCCATTTCTGTTGATCCTCTTCCTTTCTTTTTTGTCTCACTAATAACAGCTATGTCTATTTGTCTTTTCTTTGTCTTTTCTTCAATTCCTCTACCAATTCTTCATCTTTTTTATTAAGTCCTCTTACGTTCCAGGTTGCCAAATTCCAGTAATCATAAATCCTTTGTTCTTTGCCTGTCGTCATAGTTTTATTATCCGCCTGCTTTATTTCCTCTAGTCCTTTCGAGTATTTAAAGATTTCCCCATTATAGGGTACCGGCCTATAGTTGGGCAAGTCCAGTGGTGGGGTTGCCACCTCAATGTCTCTTGGACAGCCATGCTTTTCTGTAGGGGATGCTCCCTTAACCTTTTGAAGTTTCTCCTTCTCCGCAAGGCAGCGGTTCCTCTCTCTTCCCCTGAGTGAGGGTAGGGTGCCTCTTCCGCCAAATCTGCCATATTAAGGGTATCCCTCTCCGCCTTCATTGCCGTTGAGGTCTTCACCGTTCCCTGGCAAGGGGCCCTCACATGGTACTATCAGCCGGGCCAGCTGAACCAAGGTTTTACGAGGTGTTACTCCTCCCCCTCCTCCTTTCTCATCCGGGCTTGGGACCGGCAATGGCGGAGTTCAAATCAAGTTGAGAACTTAACAGTTTTTTACTACTTTTAAATTTATTAATTTCTACAGCCTCCAAAAGATCTAACTTCTTACCCTTATCACAAATATGTAAAATTTCAAAATTTGAATCGAGACAATGATTAAATTGGAATAGGTTGTTAGCATATTTTGAATTTTCTAAATTTCTGTTATATGCTCTCATGTGTTCCTTTATCCAAGAGATAAAAGGTCTACCAGTTTGTCCTATATAGACAATATAACAGAAATTTAGAAAATTCAAAATATGCTAACCACCTATTCCAATTTAATCATTGTTTCGATCCAAATTTTGAAATTTTACATATTTGTGATAAGGGTAAGAAGTTAGATCTTTTGGAGGCTGTAGAAATTAATAAATTTAAAAGTAGTAAAAAACTGTTAAATTCTCAACTTGATTTGAATGAATCCCCTTTGTTAAATTAAAAAAATTAATTAAATATTGTTGTATTGTTGCTTAGATCAGTTGGAACACAATTCATAATTTGTTAACATGTCTGAAGAAGGTACAGTGTACCGAAACAGCTGTCACTGAATTATATAATAAATATGAAAATCAAATAAAACTACGTTTTATTTTTATTTAATTAATAATTTAGTATTATTGTTCATATTATTTGTTTTTAAACATCTTAATGATGGACAAATTATATTTGAAAAGAAAAATATACGCCTAGACTGGGGTTTGAACCCAGGAACTTTGACTCTCTATGTCAATGCTCTATCCAAGTGAACTACCTAGGCCTCCAATCTAAATGCGTATTTTTCTCTTCTACATAGTTAATTCCCTAACCCCAAGTTATAACTAATGTTTAAATTCCCAATAAAAAGTCTTCTTAACAAAGGAGCCGTCATTTGCAGAAATCATAGCAACAGCTCGTAGCATTTGGGGTTAGGGAATTAACTATGTAGAAGAGAAAAATACGTGTTTTTATATTCTTGGTCTGAAAAACATAATATAAAAAATGGCGACTGAATATAAATTTACAGAAAACAGAATATATGAGTTTGGGAAAGGATGTGGATGACCTCATACTCGAAACAGGGAAAATAAAAAAAATGTGAATTTTTTTTAAATATCTTGGGTCAATAATTACAAATTTAGGTACCTGTGAGAGAGATGTACAGACTAAAATTGCAATGGTAAAAAATGCAACTAAGACATTACATGGAATAATTTGGAACAAAAATATCACAGAGGAAATTAAAATGAAAATTTATAAGAGCATAATACAGAATATTTTGTCATATGGAGGTGAAACTTGGTCTTTGAAGGAAGTACAAAAAAATATAATTAGAACAGTTGAATTTTATTATTTTAGAAGAAGCCTCCAAAAAACAAGACAGGATAAAATAAGAAATGAATTCCTTTGGAGAGAAATGAATGTCACCACATCGGTTGTTAAGAGGATTGAAAATCAAACGCTTATATGTTATGGCCATGTACAAAGAATGGAAAATGAAAGATGACCAAAAAATATATACCAATGGTCACCCCCCTGGAAGAAATAAACGTGGCAGACCAAGATGGAAATGGAAAACCTACGTCAGAACTATAATGGATAATAGGAATTTGGAAGATGGAGATTTGAATGATAGAGATAAATGGAAACTGAAGATGGCAAACATATAAATGGAGGAAAGCCGAAGAAGAAGAAGAAGAAGAAGAAGAAGAAAATTAAAATTGTTGAGTAGTTAATATTTAATTTTACGAAGTTATATTTTGAGGGTATTTTAATTATATTATTTTTAGTCTGGACATCTTACCTCAATATTAATGTTGATTTGTTCTTGGACATGTTTCAAAACAATTCTGTTTTATCGTCAGCTCTGGGAAAGATGTCCAGACTAAAAATAATATAATTGTTGAGTAGTACTTACCCTTATCCACAAGAGGGCTGATTTGTAGGAGGGTAACAGAAGCAGCTCCGGCACTTTGTCCAAAAATTGTTACTTTATTTGGATCTCCACCGAAGTATGAAATATATTTGTTGACCCATTTAAGAGCGTGAAGCTGATCTAGGAATCCGACATTACCAGGTATGTCATCTGTCTGCAGCGACAGGAATCCTGTTCAACATGAGAGAAAAATTTATAATTTTATTATGTCAAAACCAGACTCTGAATTTTAGATGATACTACCTAATACCCAGCATGCATTGCTACGTGTAAATAAATGAAATATTTAAGGTTAAATAAATTGTATGGTATACACTGAGACGATCAATAAAACTAAATATATGGTCACACGTAAAAATACATTATATAATGCAAATGGACAGCTAATGACAAATGAGGGAAATTTTGAGATAGTGACTGAATTCAAATACCTAGGAACAATAATCACAAACAGGAATGAGATGCACAAGGAAATTAAACATAGGCTCAATTCTAGAAATGCATGTTATTATGCATTACAGAGACTCTTGACTTCCCAACTCCTTTCAAAAAACATTAAATTGAAAATATATAAAACTATTATTCTACCAGTTATATTATATGGATGCGAAACATGGACTCTTACATTAAGGGGGGGAAAGGAGATTATGAGTATTTGAGAATAAAGTTCTTAGGAAAATTTTTGGACCAAAGAGGGATGAACAAACAGGTGAATGGAGAAGACTGCATAACAGTTAATTACATGGTCTTTATAGGAAGTCAGATATAATAAGAACAGTTAAGTCTCGTAGACTGCGATGGGCAGTGGCACGAATGGGGAATGAAAGACATGCATGGGAGCTTCTTGTAGGAAAACCAGAGGGAAAACGCCCAGTTGGTAGACCAAGAATGTGGTGGGAGAATAACATTAACTATGATTTGAGGGAAGTAGATTATACAGGGGATGATTGGAAAACATTGGCTCAGGATAGGGATATATGGAGAGGTTATGTCCGCACGGCCATGAACCTATGGGTTCGATAGTGCCAGTGAGTTAGTTATACACTGAGATGAACCAAACATGGCGGTTGGTAGATAGTTTTTAATTTCAGATTTCAGGTAAAGTTCTACTTCTAATTGTCAGATTTTGCTCATTTTTGGATACTACCTACCTTGGTTTATTTTAATAGGATATACTGAGTTTTGGTCCCGGGTTCAAGTCCCGGTGTGAGTGTATAATTCTCTTCAAATATGATTTATCCATCATTGAGATGTATGAAATTAATAATAAAAACATCGAAAAAAGCCATACTGGCATTTATAATGTAATGTATAATTCCCAAATATGTCTTCTTAATAAAGGAGCCGCCAAATGCAAAGATAGAAGCAAAGGCTTCATAGCATTTGGTGGACGGGAATTGCAACTTATATAGAGAAAAAATTGCATTTAGATCGGTACTTGCTCAGGTAACTCAGGTGGTAGAGCATTTTGTCTAGAGAACCAAGGGTCCCGGATTCAAGTCCTGGTCTGAGCGTATAATTTTTCTCTTCAAATATGATTTATCTCCTCTATTATTTAATTTTATACTAGAGCATGCCATTAAATCTTTAGAAGATGAAGAAGGTCTACACATCAGTGGTATTAATAAGTTGTTAGTTTATGTTGATGATAAAGTATTATTAGGCGACAGCGAGGAGATACTAAAGGCCAACACACACACACTATTAAGTAACACTGAACTGGAAGTAAACATAAAAAAAACTAAGGGTCGCATGTTTGGACGCATTAGACAGTAAAATGCCTTCTCTGCTGAGCAAGTTGTATGATAATACGATTTTGCTTACTCAGAAATCTGTTCATGCGATAATAATTGGTTAAATTTGTAAGCTACCTGCGGAGGTAGCTTAAATGAGCAACTCAAATTAAAATCCCGAAGGGAACCGATGGTAATCGATGTACTTTGCTGCTTTATCCAACATTTATCCAGATGGGGGGTTTCGGACCTTGAAGACTTCGATCATGTTTTCGGTAAATAACTATAAAACACGGATAAGAGGAATTTTGATAGAGTCTACCAAAGAATTCAACTGGAAGAACAGGAGAATCGGCGTACTATTGCGTGTCGCAGACGTGTTTGTATACCGGTCTTATTTTGCGGGAATGCAAGCATAAATTCATTCCTCCTCTTAGTCCATACGCAAATAACGGAAGTGGGTTTTTTAATCGCTGAGTATTCTGGGTAATTCGTTGCCAATATTACGAAAACGTCGACTCTCGTGCGTGACCGATAAGTCGGCCGTTAATTCGTTCTCAGCAATTGCTCACGGTGAATCAGCTCACTAGTGATTGGAAGTAATTTGAGTAGAGAGTAATGTTCTAACATACGACCCTAAATATATGGTCACACATAGAAATACATTATATAATGGAAATGGACAGTTAATGACAAATGAGGGAAATTTTCAAGAAGTGGCTGAATTCAAATACCTAACTGACTAACCAACCAATCTAACTAACTAACTAATTAGCTAACTAACTCACTGGCTCTATGAAACCCGGTTCATGGCCGTACGGACATAAGCTCTCCATACATACCTAACCTGAGCTAATGTTTTCCAAACATTCCCTGTATAATCTACTTCCCTCAAATCATGGATAATGTTATTCTCCCACCCCATTCTTGGTCTACTAACTGGGTGTATTCCCTTTGGTTTTAATATATGAAGCTTTCATACTGCTCTCTCATTCCCCATTCATGCCACATGTCCTGCCCGTTGCAGTCTATGAGACTTAACTGTTCTTATTATATCTGGTTTCCTATACATACCATGTATGTAGTTCTTCTTCTTCTTTCCTTCCAAGTATTAGGCCAAGGCCTGTTACGATCTTATAGAAAATCTTCCCTCCAGTGTTTCATAGGACGGCCCAGAGATCTTCGTCCTCTTGGTATATAATTATAATCAGCTTTGGGGATCCGATTTGAACTCATTCTTTCAAGATGGTGTTTCCAATTTAGTTGGTATTGTTTAATATATTCCAAAATTGGCGTAGTCTTCAATTCTTTTAAGATATCGGTGTTCCTTTTCCGATCCCATCTGGCGTAACCCGCTGTTCTGCGCATGAATCTCATTTCACAAGCTGTTATTCTGCTTTCATGTTGTCTTTTTAGTGTCCATGCGTCACTCTATCTGGGATGAAAAGGATATCACAGAAAAAATTACTAGTTATAATAAAAGTTTGGGAATTATTAATTAAGTTATGAAACCATCCCTTGTACAAAAAAAACACCAGATTACATTTATATAACACTTTGGCTAGACCAGTGTTGACCTATGGTAGTGAAGCATGGACACTAAAAAGACAACATGAAAGCAGAATAACGGCTTGTGAAATGAGATTCACGCACAGAACAGCGGGTTACACCAGATGGGATCGGAAAAGGAACACCGATATCTTAAAAGAATTTGAACTACGCCAATTTTGGAATATATTAAACAGTACCAACTAAATTGGAAACACCATCTTGAAAGAATGAGTTCAAATCAGATCCCCAAAACTGTTTATAATTATATACCAAGAGGACGAAGATCTCTGGACCGTTCTATGAAATTCTGGAGGGAAAATTTTCTATAGGATCGTAACAGGCCTTGGCCTAATACTTGGAAGGAAGAAGAAGACACGGACTCTTACTTTAAGGGAGAAGAAAAGATTATGAGTATTTGAGAATAAAGTGATAATGGAGACTAGGTATGCACCAAAGGCATGATCCCTTAAACTGCTTGGCTATGCGATAAGACAATAATAATTAGGTATTTATAAAGGAATATTATTTACCCAGTGGTCCAAGCCTGTACTGTGGAACTACAAGTACGAGATCCTTCTCTAACAAGTAGTTGGGCCAGAAATCCTGCGCAGAACCAGTTCGGAATGAACCTCCATGGAAGTACACCATCACAGGTAGACTAACATTCTCGGAACTAAGCTGTAACAGAAATCACATTTTAAAAATTTCTAAAATACCCCTTGTTCAATTTTTGTACAAATGAATTAAGTACAGATCCAACATCCTTCAATATACAGAGTGATTCTGTAAGAGTATGCGAAATTTAAACAGGACATGAAGGGATGCTCCACTGAACAATTTGAGATACGGAACCTAGGGTCCAAGAAGCCAGCTTATGGAGATAACGGGAATAAACTTGTCTTTCATATTACTCTCTAGACTTTTTTATTTACATTTCAGCATCATCATCAACAACAAGCATTAAGCCCAATGGCCTGTTCTGATCTCACTATAGGTCAAATTGGTCCTTCCATCTCTTCAATGGTCTTCCCAATATTCTTCTCCCTTTTGGTTTATAATTATTCTTGGTGTGCGCTGTTCATTCATTCGTAATACATGCTGAAGATAATAATTTTGATAATATTTTATTCTTTCACAGAGATTAAATATATTAAGTTCTGTTCTTATATCTTTGTTTTTCTTTTTATCGGTCCTTTGGTACCTGCTATTGCTCTCAACATCTTCATTTCAGCAGCCTCTATTTGTTTACTATCTGCCTTTGTTAATGTCCAGGTTTCACATCCATTGGTCGTATCCTGAAATCCAATCCGGCCTTTGCTTTGAGATGAATCAGTAATAATAAATGTCCCGTGACCGTGTTACGAGCGCTGTGCAGGGTATTTACATTTTATCAATTAATTGCAAGTACCATCATTGATACAATTAACATACTGACAGTTGCTCAAAGTGACGGCCACCAACTTCAATGCAAGCATGACATCAGCATATAAGTTTCTACCTCATCCTGGCAAATATTGATTGTATTTCGAATCACATCACAGGCAGCTACAATCCTGGCAACTAATTCCACGTCTGTTTCCACTGGAGTCTCAAACACTTCCACGTCTGTTTCCACTGGAGTCTCAAACACAAGTGATTTTAGATATACACATCTAATATATAAAAATAAATGTTTGTTTGTTTGTTCGAATTAATGGGTTTTCAATGACTGATGGAGTTACGAGGTTTTCATTGCCTACCGTTGTTTTATATATATATATATATATATATATACACATGTACATCCACTGAATGATAAAATCAAATAATATAGAAATACATGGTTTAGACATGTAGAAAGAATGAATGTAACAAGATTACCAAAAGCAGCATTTAATTACAAGCCAAGAGGTTCAGGGAATGTAGGAAGGCCAGTGAAGAGATGGACAGAACAACTGTGAGACAGAATAGACAATTTGCCTAACCTGTGAAGTGAAGAAGAAGAAGAAGAAGTTTCATGCTAAAATGCCTTTACTCCAGTACAGAGGACCTTTTAGCAGTGACCAATTAGATTGTCAAAACCTCAACTTGGATGAATCTGCATTACAGCAGCAGAGATGAAATCCATGAGGAAAACAGCAATATACACATAGTAGGATCATAAAACAGGTCCACCGCTGTGGTCTCGAGGTAGGATCCTGCCTTGTCACGTAACGGGCCTGGGTTCGATCCCTTGGCAGGACAAGTTTCCTGGGTGAGGTTTTTTCAGGGTTTTTTCTTACTTGTAAGGCAAATGTCAGAAAACTTTAAAGCCCATATGGTCCCCAAACACCATCTGGCCATTATTATCATCATATCTGCTTCAGTAGATTAAGGTTTCTCCTGGCCCATCATTACCATCATCATCACCTTCCATATTACACTGAGCAACAAAAAATAAACTTTTTTTTTTGTCTCAGAAAGAAAAATTATGTGATTCTGATAGTATTTTTTTCTTCTGAATTCAAATATGATATCGGGTTTTCTCCATCATGCAAGTTTACCGAGAGACAGGAATTTATAATTTCAAACACTTTAATATTTTCTACAGTCGTAACTACACAATATTGGAACATTTGGATCACCTAGAAAGTAATAAATGACAATTTTCTGCTATATTTCGCCTGTGGAGCATCGCTCTTGATGGTCCAACAATAATCGGCCAATATTTGGATTCAATTTGCCTTGATATCTCTTTTCCACAGCTGAAACCAATCGAGTTAGCTCATTTGGTTTTATTTTACAATGGACAAATGGATGAAAAAAGTTTATTAAAAAAATAATTATTTAAATCCATTAATTGAAATAGAAATAAACAAGAAACTGTGGGTGATGGAGAAATTCCGAATACATATTTGAAAACACGATAAAAACTGCATTAAGTACAACTATTGGTACTCACGAGACAAAAATTATGTTGACCAGTGTTATTGGTGCAGCATAACCCTGGCTTTCTGATGCCCCTACCTCAGAAGTGGATTACAAGTACGCCATTCCAGGAAAGAATACCAGAAATGTCATTATGACAACCTAGTTGTATTAATTATAAAAATAATGAAACAAGCTATTCTTGAAAAATACAAAATTACAGAAACAAATGGAAACTACACCTTGGAAGAATGACCAGAGAAATACTATCCAGTTAGGAAACAAAGCCAAGGTCAACTACTTAAAAGAGTACTGGTTGGATAATGAGACCGGAACAGGCAATGATGGAAAATTTCAACAGTTCCTAATGAATAAGCTTATATGGTGTGTCCTCACCTTAGTTGTGTATACATTGATGTGTAGACAGTCTTCTATGTTGTTATCATTGATGAACTCATTCCAGGAATTTTTGTGTTTGAGGAGAATTGATTTGTCCACCGTCGGACATCTTCTCTGGAACTTGGTGGCATCCAACACTCCTTGCCAGGGTACTGGATCTTCTGGAGGCTGCACAAAATACATTATAGGTGGAAACTTATTTACACATAAAAAAACAATATTTTTGGTACGTAATATAGGTCACACGAGTGTACAATTAATGACAACAAGGACAAGAACATTAAGAACAAGAAAAATAATATTTTTTTTTTAATTTGGAATTATCGACAATACAAACTTCAAAAAAGCATATGATTCAATTAAGAGGGAGAAGTTATATAGTATCCTGCTGGAGTTCGGAATTCCTAAAAAGTTAGTTAGACTTATACGAATGTGTCTAAATGGCACAAAGAGTAGGGTGCGTGTAGGCAAACAGTTTTCGGATACTTTTGAAATCCACAATGGGTTTAAGCAAGGAGATGCACTATCTCCTCTCTATTTAATTTTGTACTAGAGCATGCCATTAAATCTTTAGAGAATGAAGAAGGCCTAAAACTGAATGGTATTAATAAGCTGTTAGTTTATGCTGATGATGTAGTACTATTGGCCGATAGCGAGGAGATACTAAAGGACAACACGCACACACTATTGAGTAACACTAAGAAATTAGGACTGGAAGTAAATATCAATAAAACTAATTATATGGTCACACATAATAATACATTATACTAGCTGGCCCGGCGAACGTCGTATCGCCTTTAAATATTTTTACGTTAATTTTTCCGATGTTTTAATAGTTATCTGCTATTCGGGGCAGAAACAAATCCAACAAATCAAAGATCATAAAAATAGGTCGAGCCGTTCTTGAGTTATAAATAGTGTAACTAATCCGACTTTGTTTTATATATATATATATATATATATATATATATATATATATACGTCCCGGCCACGCGTTGCTGTGGCTAAGGTATACGTTAAATTATGTTGTAGTAAACTAAGTGAGAAATCTAAATCAGAAAGTTTTTGTTTTACACAATTTTTTAGTTCTGGTACGTTAACTGCACCCGGTATAAATATGAGTGGTGGTTTATGTGGAAGTGGTTTTGTTGATTGAGATGAATTTATGTTGTCTGCATTCTAAATATCATCCATAAGTGTATCATAAGGATTATATACATTTATTGATGGAATATTTTGAGGAGGCTTATACTTTCGTTTTTTACTACGAACTTGTTGGCAGTTTGGATTCTCATCATCATCAAGAAGTCTCTGTATAGTAATATCATGTTGTGATATATTATAGTCATCTTGTTTTTCATTTAATTGAGGCATGGAGATTGTTTCTGTAATATTAGGCATATTATTATAACTAAGAGACTTACTTGCAATTCTGTTATTCCGTTCCTTAGGACCTTCATATGTTTTTAAATTGACATTCTTCTTAAATGTAAGATTTATGTCACATAGGCCTATTTGCGGAAATTCACTTGATATCTTTTCATTCATGGTTTCTAGAACTGATTCGCCATATTGTTCAATGTACCTTCTCGGTCCAGTTAAATTTAAATTAAGTTGCTGTCTTTCAGCCAGATTACTTAAAACTAATACTTACACACGAAATTAATATTATTACCAATATGTTGAAAATAAAATAAACGCAAACACACTTAAATTATGAAATAATCAATATTTATAATTCAATTGAAATTCGCGGTTGCAACAAAAAGCACAGCCACCTGGTTAAATAATAAACCAATTACCTTACACGGCCATCTGTTAGAATCGTATGGAACTCACAGATAATTATAAACAAATAATTTGCAATAAAAATAATGCGACTATAAATTTTGTTATAAACTTCCCTAAGTCTGAAGTTGGATCAAACTGCACACAGTGTGTAATATTTTATTAAAATCGGTTCAGTAGTTTAGGATTCCATCGCGGACAAACAACGTGACACGTAATTTTTATATATTACGATAATGGAAACGGACAGCTAATGACAAATAGGGAAATTATGAGGAAGTGGCTGAATTCAAATACCTAGGAACAATAATTACAAATAGGAATGATATACACAAAGAAATTAAACATAAACTCAATTCTGGAAATGCGTGCTATTATGCATTGCAGAGACTCTTGATGTCCCAACTCCTTTCAAAAAACGTTAAACTGAAAATATATAAAACTATTATTCTACCAGTTATATTATATGGAAGCAAAACATGGACTCTTACTTTAAGGGAGGAAAGGAGATTATGAGTATTTGAGAATAAAGTTCTTAGGAAAATTTTTAGACCAAAGAGAGATAAACAGACAGGTGAATGGAGAAGACTACATAAAAGTGAATTACATGGTCTTTATAGGAAGCCAGATATAATGAAAACAGTTAAGTCTCGTAGACTGCGATGAGCAGGACATGTGGCACGAATGGGGAATGAAAGACGTGCATGGGAGATTCTTGTAGGAAAACCAGAGGGAAAACGCCCAGTTGGTAGACCAAGAATGAGGTGGGAGAATAACATTAACTATGATTTGAGGGAAGTAGATTATACAGGGAATGATTGGAAAACATTGGCTCAGGATAGGGGTATATGGAGAGCTTATGTCCGCGCGGCCATGAACCTACGGATTCGATAGTGCCAGTGAGTTAGTTATTATCCACAATACAGTGTTCTTTTTTTGGATTTTTTAAATGTCAAGATACAAGGAAAACGACAATGAGGTAGACCACAAAAAAGATGGATTAACCAGGTGAAGAAAAGTCTACAAGGGAGAGGATACGACTGGGAAGAACTAAAAAGAAGCAAGAAGATAAAGATGGTTGGAGGCATATTTGGAATCAACCTTCTGAAAGGAGGACACAAAAATCGGATGATGATGATGATGATGATGACAGTGGTTTTCCGTCGCTCTCATGAAATTCGCCTTGTCCAGTTGTAGCGGTTCTGAACATCCTCATCTGTAAGTCCCAGTTCATTCTTCTCACACCATCAATAACAACTAACTCACTAATTATCTAACTCGCTGGCACTATCGAAACCGTAGATTCATGGCCGCGAGAACGTAAGCTCTCCATATATCCTAATCCCAAGCTAATATTTTCAAATCAATCCCTGTATAATCTAAGTAAAATGATTCCACTACAGGCCATAGGAGGCTCTTCGGGTAGTTAAAGGTTAAGGCTGCCACGTTTTCTACATAAATGACACTTGATGTCAGCCCTGCGCAACGGCCGCATTTACCCTCAGAATAAGCTCCTGGTACACATTTCCGTTAGAGGCTGAGTCGACACCAGGGACATGGTGCTACCAGAAGGTTTGGATCAGTTTAAAAATCCTGACCGCACCGGGACTCGAATCTTCGACCTTCCGGTTTGTAGCGTGTTGACTTAACCACCTACGCTCGGCGTGCCCCCCCCTGTATAATTTATTTCCCTCAAATCATGTTTAAAGTTATTGTCCTTGTCTACAACTGGGCGTTTTCCTTCTGGTTTTAACATTATTCCCCCACCTCATTCTTGGTCTACCAGCTCGGCGTTTTTCCCTCTGGTTTTCGTATAATAAGCATCCATGCCTATCTTTTATTCCCCATTTGTACCACATGTCTTGTCCATCGCAGTCTAGGAGACTTAACTGTTCTTATTATGTCTAGTTTCGTATAAAGATCATGCAGTTCACTGTTATGTACTATTTTTTCATTTGTCTGTTTGTTCATCTCTCTTTAGTCCAAAAATTTTCCCAAGAACCTTTTTTCTCAAATACTCGTAATCTCCTTTCCTCCCTTAAAGTAAGAGTCCATGTTTTGCATCCATATAATATAACTGGAAGAATAACAGTTTTATATGGGACAATATAACACCCGGCGGTGCGCTGTTACGCCTAAATAAATTAAAAATAACGCATTTTCACTTATGTTTAGTAAAATAAGTAATTTATATCGTAATTATTTTAGATATCCCGTGCTGATTACCCGGAGTTACTCGGGAACATACGTATCCCGATGTACTTGGCATAAATGAACTAAACGACAAAATTCATTATTTTGAGTTATCCATAAAAAAAATACCCGCCGAGTACTGCTATGCTTGCCCGGGAATCTGCTTATCCCGATCTTCTTGGCATCAATGAAAGACAAAAATGGTTATTGTGAGTTATCCGTAAAAGATAGACGTATGCTGTCGCGGACTTTTTTGTAGAGTTTTTTGAGATATTCAATTCTGTGTACATTAATTTTGTGTATTTGTTACGGTTTAGGCAGCGAAGCCATTTAAGCGTCCAAAAAGCTACTTTTTTTCGCACGTTTTTCACCACAAAGGGTGATTTTTAAGGGTGTAGAAGTTGAGTATCACAACCCTCTTATAGCCTATGTTCATCCCGGGAATCTCCTGAACATTTTGCAAAAAGGCCCATCACAATCGGATGAACGGTATGGCAGCGCATAAAATACAAACAAACAATTATTTTTGTATATTAGATTAAGGGGTTGGGTTATTGAACAGTCCTTGTATTATTGTCCATTCTGCCTAAGGTTTCTTAGAACTGGGTAATTTACTTGCATACCTTTGTTTCCTTACCTCATTATGATTGTGCCAGGTCAAGTAATGTATATGCAAATTTATATGTTAAATGTTGCAATGTTATTATTTGTATTAGTGTTGGCTATGACGAGACAAGGCCAGTTATACTGAATTTTCGTAATGAATGAATGTTTACATGGGGGGACCTTGTGATCTTATAATTTGATTCAACTGATGTAATTATGCCTACACCCTGTTCACGCACCATTTACACCACAGTATGATTCGTAAATTGTCATCCTGTGGCACACCCAACACTCTCAATATCATTTTAGCGAAATCCAAAAAAAGGTAACTATTTAATGTGTTCATATGAAAGTATTTTTTTAATTTGTTTTATTACAAATTCTTCGTAGATCCTACTTACCAGAGAATTATAGACTAATGTATATATATAGTCCACCGCTGTGGTCTCGAGGTAGCGTGCTGCCTTGTCACGCAGCGGGCCCGGGTTCGATTCCCGGTCGGGACAGGCTCCTGAGTGAGATTTTTTTCGGGTTTTTTCCTCACCTGTAAGACAAATGTCAGGAAGCTTAGGGCCCAACGGTCCCCCAAAAATCATCCGGCCATCATCATCATCCTTATCATCATCACCATCATCATCGATCACTGGTGTGGCAAGCAACGGGAATCTACCACACCTATAATTCCCTAGTAAAGCTGTAAAGCATAGCATGAAAATGCTATGATTACAGTGAAAGACCTGCCCTCGGGCAGAATTACTATGGGTGGATATATATCTTAATATATAAAAATTACGTGTCACGTTGTTTGTCCGCGATGGATTCGTAAACTACTGAACCGATTTTAATTAAATTTTGCACACTGTGTGCAGTTTGATCCAACTTGAGACTTACGGTTGTTATAACTAAATTTATAGTAGCATTATATTTATTGCAAATTATTTGTTTATTATTTAACAAAGAGTTATAATTATCTGTGAGTTCCATACTATTCTAACAGATGGCGGTGTAAGGTAATTTAGTAAGGTAATTGGTTTATTATTTAACAAAGAGAGATCCAGATGGCTGTGTTTTTGTTGCAACCGCGAATTTCAATTGAATTACAAATATTGATTATTTCATAATTTAAGCGTGTTAAGTGTTTATTTTATTTTCAATATTATTAATTTCGTGTGTATTAGTTTTAAGTAATCTGGCTGAAAGACAGCAACTTAATTTAAATTTTTAACGTATACCTTAGCCACACCAAAGCGTGGCCGGGACTTCTCTAAAAAAAAGAGTTAAACTGACTATTTAACTCATGCCACAAATGCTAGTCAATGACCAATCACGTTTCAATGAATGTTGTTTTACAACCAATGACAGTCGTGTTTCACCTCGCTCTTTATCGATTTCTCTTTATCAGCTCCTGCTTTTGTGATAAAGAAAGCTCCTCCTTTTTAATGTTCTGAACAGGTCAAACCATTATTTGCGATCCTTTGGCAATAAATAATATGATCTGGTTGCAGTGTTGAACAAAGGAAGGAAATGAAGCGTACCAATCGTTTCTCATTTGTTTTCAAACATCGCCATTTATTAAATATATAAACATTTTAAAATAATTATATTTAAATAATGATTTGTGAGTAAACAGCTTAATTTTATTCGTTAAATAGTCTTAACAAATGCCTCTCTTTGATTTCCAAATTTTCATAAGTAATGCCACGAGTGATTTCCAAATTATCGATAAATTCACGACTCACGAAGATAGGAGTGAATTTATCTAGAGAATTTGGAAATCAAGAGTGGCATTTGTTAGGACTATTTAACGAATAAAATTAAGCTGTTTACTCACAAATCATTGTTTAACTATAGTTATTTTAAAATATTTATATATTTAATGTAAACGGCGATGTTTGAAAACCAATCAGAAATGTGAGGTTATGTTCATTCACTCACTGCAGCTTGATCATATTATTTATTGCCAAATAAGATCGCAATATTGTAAGAGTGCACCCAAGTGGAGAAATAATGAAACACATCAAACTATATATCATAATCAACATTACGGGTTATTCATTTATTTTTTTAGTAAACAACTCAGTAAAATCAAGGAATCTTTTCATTATTTGCTATATTCAATGTATTTGTTGGAGAAAAATAATGCTTTGACCTGTTCAGAACATTAAAAAGGAGGAGCTTTCTTTATCACAAAAGCAGGAGTTGATAAAGAGAAATCGATAAAGAGCGAGGAGAAACACGACTGTCATTGGTGTAAAACAGAATTCATTGAACCGTGATTGGTCATTGACTACCATTTGCGACATGAGTTAAATAGTCTAGATAAATTCACTCCTCACTTCGTGAGTCGTGAATTTATCGATAATTTGGAAATCACTCCTAGCATTACTTATGAAGATACTATGGTGATTATAGAATCCTTAAATAAATTTATGATTACTGATCAATATTTTTACAATGAAAATGTAATGTTTTATGTAAACTACATAAATTAAGAAATAATAATCATCATCATCATTATCATCACTCCAGGGATTAGGCAATTGTCCGTTCCGACTTCATAATGCATCAGCCCAACGTCTTCTAGGTCTTCCAAACCCCAGGAGCTATCACCTTGACGTGGTGGTGGGGGGGGGAGCTTAGTACCCGATGAACCAGACGACTCTACTGGGGAAGATTGACTTAGGTTAATCTTGCTGGTGGGTAAGAGGCGAGGGGAACTAAGTATAGCTCACAACGAGGGAATGGCGTCTGTATCCACATTGGGCGGCCACATCTTCAAGTCTTCAACGGTCAACAGGGCGACAAGGAATAGCACAGCTAAACTTGTAGGGCTTGAAGAGCGGAAGAAGCAGCCCTCTCTTGGGGGGTGGATACCCAGAGGAGCATGTTTGGAGGCTCAGAGGAAGCAGCCCTTCCACCATCCTTGTCCTGCGAAGCGCTCGTAACGCTTCCAGGAGACATTTATCTTACTGAGAAGCTTCATGGAAATCAGCCGGATTGTCATAAATTAAGAAATATAAACGGAACTAAAGCGCTAAGATGATAAGTTAGCAGCTGGCCAATGAGTGCTATAGAAATGGCGAATATGTTGAAATTGATCCTGATAATGGAATTCCAAAGCAGCATTTACCTAGACGAATAGGAAAAAAAAAAAAAAAAAAAAAAAAAAAAACTCAGATTGGTCGCCTTCTTCCATGATCAGATGCTACAGATTGAACCAATTTGATCGGTACGATCTTGTCTGTGGTACTAATTGGGTGTCAAATATATATTTTTTTTCAAATGCCCCAGGTTTGTCTTTCGACATTCCTGGTTTTTCTCCTGGCATGGCATACTTGTAACCCACTTTTGAAGTTAGCGCGCCTTGAAGGCGGGGTTACGTTGCCCCGATGATATGATGGGTGATGATGATGATAATGGTGCGCCAGGAGAGTCCGTAATCCTAAGCTTAACCTAAGATGAGTATGAATGATGATGATTGAGATGGCCATATGTTTTCGGGGACCGTTTGGACCTTAAATTTTTCCTGACATTTGTCTTACAGGTGAGGAAAAACCCCGATAAGAATCTTACCCAGTTTCGATAATAATACAGATTTATAATGTTTACAGATCTTTCTGTGCCTAAATTTTTGTTTCCCTTCTCCACTCATCTCTATTCATCCACTCTATGTCCTCCAGTTCTCTTGTTTTCACTTCAGTTCTTATTTCTTGCATCCACGAGTATCGAGGTCTTCCTTTCCTTTTTATTCCAGGTGGACAACATTCCAATGTTTTTCTGTGTACCCTTTCTTCTTGCATTCGTCGTACGTGCCCATACCAGTTTAATTGCTAATATCTTATATAATCTACTATTGAATGTCTAATGTATTCTAATAAAATAATACTGTATAATAATAATAATAATAATAATAATAATAATAATAATAATAATAATAATAATCATCATCCATGGTAATCCTGCCCGAAGGCAGGTCCTTGACTGCAATCATAGCATTTTCATGCTATGCTTGCAGCTTTACTAGGGAATTGAAGGTGGGTGGGTTCCCGTTGCTTTCCACAGCGGCGAAGGATGATAATGATGATGATGGCCATATGATTTCGGGGACCGTTTGGGCCTTAAAGTTTTCCCGACATTTGTCTTACAGGTGAGGAAAAACCCCGATAAAAACCTTATCCAGAAAAACTGTCCCGACCGGGGATCGAACCCGGGCCCGCTGCGTGACAAGGCAGCACTCTACCCCGAGACCACAGCGGTGGACTGGGTGTCAAATATGGTCTCTCATTCAAGAAAGAAAACATGCCAAAGTACTCTAAAATGCATTTGTAAACACTGTTAACATTTTTATCACAAAACACTTTGCAGAGTAACAATTAAACAACAATTATAGTTAATAAATGAGGCGCTACTTTAGAAAAAGCCATTAACTATTAAAGCTTACAACGTAACATTTCTAAAAGGTTTTACAAAACATAAAATAATAATTTTCAAACACAAATCGCAGATTATTATGGCTTTCTTAAAATAATAGCTTTTTGTATTTTATGTTTTTTAAGAATGAAACTTTGTACTACATAATTCACTGGCACTATCGAACCCTTAGCTTCATGGCCGCGAGGACATAAGCTCTGCATACATTCATACCCAGAGCAATTTTTTACTATCATTATTTTTGTAAGCCCTTGTTTTTCCCTTTACACAGATTTAGGCGCTCTCCCCCTACCGGGAAGAATTTGAACCATATTAATTTAGTTACACTCGTTTTCGTATAGATGTCATTTTGAGTGGTCCGTGGTCAGCGTTCCGCCTCATACTGACATCTAGGAAACCAAGGTAGTACTAGGACGGGAAAATTCGGCAAATTTTGCTTAGAGGCCTTTTCATTCAGGCTTAAGGATTTTTTACGAGCCTCAAAATCTTCAGACTCGGGGCCCACGGCTTAAAGTCCCTCCCGGAGGACTTGCTCCTTGGATTTTTCCGTCCTAAAAAATCCATCGACCCCGGCCGGATTTGAACCCGCGATCCTCGGGACCAGAGGCAAGGAGCATAACCACTAGTCCACCGCGGCCGACACTATCATTATTATTATTTAATTAATAAATATGGATTTTCATCAAGTAAACACCAACTCAATTGATTATTATTATTATTATTATTATTATTATTATTATTATTATTATTATTATTATATTATTATTTCCCTTATTGTGCTGTTTCTGACTTTATCCCTTCTTGAAATTCTTGTCGATCGCCTCCAAAAATCTATTTCTACTGCTAACAGCTTGTTGGCTTGTTTTCTACTTACTGCCCAGGTTTCAGATCCATTTAATAATAAAATGCTTTGTAACAGAACTTGAAATATATTTTTCCTAAGAATGGAAGAAGAGAGAATATCAAAGAAGATCCTAAATTGGAGAGCTAATGGAAGAAGTGGAAGAGGCAGGCCTAGAGAACGATGGATGGATGGAGTGAAGAGAAGTATTGAAGCTAGAGATTTGAGGGAAGAAGATGCTTCAGACAGGAACTTCTGGCGACAAATCACGTAGGATTGAAGTAGAAACGCTGTATTGTGGAATATTCCTAAATACTTACTTACTTGCACTATCGAACCCGTAGGTTCATGGCCGCGCGGACATAACCTCTCCATACATCCCTATCCTGAGCTAATGCTTTCCAATCATTCCCTGCATAATCTGCTTCCCTCAAATCATAGTTAATGTTGTTCTCCCACCTCATTCTTGGTCTACCAACTGGGCGTTTTCCTTCTGGCTTTCCTACAAGAAGTTTCCATGCACGTCTTTCATTCCCCATACGCGCAACATGTCCTGCCCATCGCAGTCTACGAGACTTAACTGTTCTTATTATATCTGGCTTCCTATAAAGACTATGTAGTTCATTGTTATGAAGTCTTCTCCATTCGCCTATCTGTTCATCTCTCTTCGGTCCAAAAATTTTCCTAAGAACTTTATTCTCAAATACTCGTAATCTCCTTTTCTCCTGGAATATTCCTAAATAAAGAAAATTATTATTAAAAATAACACTTTGCAAATGCAATTCAATGGCATGGTTGTCTGGGATTTGAACCCAAAATTAGCGGAACAGAAGCATCAAAAGTTACAGTATCAGCAATCCCGCACCGTAAATTATCGATCGATTTGAAATTGCGGCTCGTTTCAGCTTCAATGCTTCAAATGTACAATATGACATATCTGGGTACAATTGGTGGGGGAGAATAAAAAAAAAAGTGCACAGTGCTGGAAGATAGGGAATGATGAGCACACTTGAACAATTCATTGAGTTTCCCCTCAGGAAACATCAGACCAGCTGATAGCAAGTGACGTCAGTTTTTTAGTGTTTTGGGTGCGAGCCAATCCCCTCTCGTCCCGGTCACCTGGCCGCTCCTGTACTTCATTTGTTTTATTCTGATTAAAAATAACGCTAGACAAGGGTTGGAGACCTGCCCCTTGATTTTAAACTTGTAACTAGAATTTAATGCAGACACCTTTTTAACTAACTAACTCACTGGCATTAATGGACCCATAGGTTCATGGCCAAGCGGATATAAGCTCTCAAAAATATCTCTATCGCGATCTGATATTTTCCAGTCATTCCCTGTATAATTTACTTCCCTCAAATCATAATTAATGTTATTCTCTCGCCTCATTCTTGGCCTACCTACTGGATGCTTTCCCACTGGTTTACCTACAAGGAACTTCCATGACCATCTTTCATTCCCCATTAGTGCCACAGGGGCACGCCGTAGCGTAGTGGTTAAGGCACTGAGCTACAAGCCGGAGGGTCGAGGGTTCAAGTCCCGTTGGGGTCAGGATTTTTAAACTGACCCAAACCTTCTGGCGGCACTATGGCCCTGGGTTTACTCAGCCTCTAACGGAAATGAGTACCAGGCGCTTGTTCTGGGGTAAAGGCGGCCGTCACGCAGAGCTGACAACCCGGCTGACATAAAGTGCCGATTGTCTAGAAAAAGTGGGACCTTAACCTCCTACTACCACAAGGGCCTCCGGGCCTGTTGTGGGAACACTTTATTAGTGCCACATGTCCTGCCCATCGCAGTCTATGAGACTTAACTGTTTTTACTATATCTGATTCTCCATAAAGATGATGTAACCCATGTTATGTAGTCTTCACCATTCGCCTGTCCGTCTCTCTTAGTCCAAAATTTTTACTAATAACTTTTTTATTAATGGCCCAGGTTGTCATTTCGACATTTCTGATGTTCTCTCTTGGCATTGACTTAATTGTAACCCACTTCTGAAGTTGGGGCGCCTGGAAGACGGAGTTACGTTACCGCGATTATATGATGGGTGATAAGTGGTAATGAAGCGCCAGGAGAGCTCTTAACCTAAAAAAAACTCCTGGCGCGACAGGCCTACAAGGCCCTTAGCCTACCATTTGGCTGCTGGCCTCACATTCACAAGTGTCAATCACAGAGTTAGATAATCATCAGCCAGTATAGGGGTGACATGTGGTCAGCATGTTGAGTCCTCCAGCCGTTATAGCTGGTCTTCTCAACCTGAAGCTGCTACTTGTTGTAGCTACCCAAACGCCTCATGATGCTGGGTGGTACCGATCCCATACTGGCCAAAATACCACGAGAAAATTTCTTCCCCCATGGGGACTCGAACCAGCGCAAGTCCCGTAGCTCTGCGCCAAGGCTTCCTGCTTTAACCACTAGGCTACGGTGCGGGACGTTCTTAACCTAAACTTAACCTAAATTCCAGACCCTGGGCAACCACAGGAATGATTCCCTTTAATGAAAAATTCATACGGTTTGACCAGAAATCTAACCTCATGAACAGTAGTCGGAAACTGACTGGCCGATAGCCCATGAGGCTTTTAAGAACGTAAGAATTATTTAATAACAAACTAACTTATACATCTCACTGATAGTATTCTTTTAACAAATAATCTGATTCATTTTATGAAAATAATATTAAAATCAACAAACATTTTCATTTGTTTCCTTTAAATATCGTATAACCGACAAACTTGTTTTCTATATCTCATTATTATTATTATTATTATTATTATTATTATATTATTATTATTATTATTATTATTATTATGGGCACGCCGTAGCGTAGTGGTTAAGGCACTGAGCTACAAGCCGGAGGGTCGAGTGTTCAAGTCCCGTTGGGGTCAGGATTTTTAAACTGACCCAAACTCTCTGGCGGCACTATAGCCCTGGGGTCGACTCAGCCTCTAACGGAAATGAGTACCAGACGCTTGTTCTGGGGGTAAAGGCGGCCGTCACGCAGGGCTGACAACCCGGCTGACATAAAATGCCGATTGTCTAGAAAAAGTGGGAGCCTTAACCTCCTACTACCCCAAGGGCCTCCGGGCCTGTTGTGGGATCACTTTACTTTAATTATTATTATTATTATTGTGTACCTTAGATAGGGACAGTCTCCAAACAATTTAATTTATTTTGCTTGTATACATTTTATTATAACTTTTAGTTTAAATTATCATTAACATTGTTGTATTATCGATCTTAACCTTACAGATAATATCATAAGTAATGCCACGAGTGATTTCGAAATTATCCATAAATTCAGGACTCACGAAGTGAGGGGTGAATTTATTTAGACTATTTAACTCATGCCCCAAATGGGAGTCAATGACCAATCACATTTCAATGATTTCTATTTTACAACCAATCAGAGTCGTGTTTCACCAAATATTTATCAGTGTTATAATTACCATATTAAAGAAAGCTCCTCCTTACAATATTGCGTTCCTTTGGCAATAAATAGTATGATCTGGTTGCAGTGATAAACAAAAGAAGCAGTAGAAGCGTACCTATCGTTTCTCATTTGTTTTCAAACATCGCCGTTTACATTAAATATATAACTATTTTAATATAACTATTTTAAAATAACTATAGTTAAATAATGATTTGTGAGTAAACAGCTTAACTTTATTCGTTAAATAGTCCTAACAAATGCCACTCTTGATTTCCAAATTCTCTGGATAAATTCACTCCTCACTTCGTGAGTCGTGAATTTATCAATAATTTGGAAATCACTCGTGGCATTACTTATGATAATTTGGAAATCAAGAGTGGCATTTGGTAGGACTATTTAACGAATAAAATTAAGCTGTTTACTCACAAATCATTATTTAAATATAGTTATATTTAATGTAAACGGCGATGTTTGAAAACAAATGAGAAACGATTGGTACGCTTCATTTGCGTCTTTTGTTCGTCACTGCAACCAGATCATATTACTGATTGCCAAAGGAACGCAATATTGTAAGAATGCACTCTAGTGGAGAAAAAATGAAACACATCAAACTGTATATTAATTCATTTCATATGTCCTATGATGTAAATATGACAATTATATTTTTCTGAAAAAAAAAACATTTAAGAAAGTGCAAACAGTGGTTTCCTTTTTTGGTGGTATAATCTTCTTCTTCTTCTTCTTCTTCTTCTTCTTCTTCCTTCCAAGTATTAGGCCAAGGCCTGTTACGATCCTATAGAAAATTTTCCCTCCAGCGTAAATAGTTTGATCCTTCCGGAAAATTCTCATATAAGATTTGAAAGCATAATAATAGTCCCTTCGATTGGTTGCTGGCCAAAGGAAGACAAGACCAGTGATGGGGCTGCCATCTTATAGCCTCTGGTCAGGCTTTTCTGGAGAAGAAAAGAAAATAAAGGAAAGAAGAAATGGAAGAAAGGAAAGACTCCCTAGCCCTCGGATGCTCTAATAGCGTCGGGGTCGAAAAAACAAGAGTTAACCAAGGGAGGTTAGATAGTAAAGTTAAAAGAGTGCAAAACACAAGTAAGTGGAAGAAATGTTTTGCTCAACTTGGGCACCTTGTGGTCGCCATCCACATATCCTCTAGACGAGGACCCCTGAGGGTGGTATAATCAATTGCTACAAATGTTTTCATATTAACTCCCGCATGCGCTATGTGTTGGCATTCATGCACTATATATACAGTCTGGTAGCCGTATTTCTTAGAGTCAGTTACTGCAAAATAATGCTATGACCTATTCAGGATGTTATAAAAGGAGGTGCTTTCTTTATTATGATAAACTTCAGTTGGTAAATTCTAGGCGAAACACGACTGTGATTGGTTGTAAATAAAAATCATTGAAATGTGATTGGACATTGACTCCCATTTGGGCCATGAGTTAAATAGTCTTAGTAATCAAATTTTAATTTAGTATTTAATATTAGAGTTAATTGTGATTGTTATATTCTGATGTAACATAAGTTTGTCTTGGTGAGTGGAAGAGAAAGCCACATGGTCTTTATTCCACCAGCTAAATAATATATACTATTTTATCCAAATGGGAAGAGGTGAAAGGTGATATCAAATGGAAGAGTGAATAAATGAAGAAGAAATGACATGACAGGGGAGGGAAGAGAAGTGGATACTGTAGGTGCGATGAAATTCGAGAAACGGGAGAACCCCGAGAAAATCCCGGTATGGCCCACCACCAATTCCCCTCTGGAACTTAACTGCTAAAAAGTGACGACAAATAGGCCTATATAAATAATAAAATAATATTAATAATTTTATTTATTTATATACAGATTTTCAATGTTTACACATCTCTCTGTGCCTAAAGTTTTATTTTCCTTCTCCACTCGTCTCCATCTATCAATTCCATGTCCTCCAGTCCTCTTGTTCTCATTCCAGTTCTTATTTCTTGCATCCACGAGTTTCGAGGTCTTCCTTTCCTCCTTCTTCCAGGAGGACACCATTCCAATGTTTTTCTGGGTAACCTTTCTTCTTGCATTAGTCGTACATGCCCAGACAATAATAATAATAATAATAATAATAATAATAGTAATAATAATAATATTATTATTATTATTTCGAAATTTGTCTCGATACAGTGGTTTTCCGTCACCCTCAAGAAATTCGCCTTTTTCAATTGTAGCTGTTCTGAACATCCTCATCTGTAAGTCCCAGTTCACTCACTCACTCACTCCATCTATCCAACCCTCTTCATGTCTTCCTTTTTTTTTTTTCATCTGTCCTCAACTCCATGGATTTCTATCAGCTGTGATCCTATTGAGATGTCCATACAGTCTTAATCGTCTTTCTTCAATTGTCTGTAAACACATTCCTTTCAACTTTAATAATTTTCCTATTTTAAATGTTTCCATTTTTTTTTAAATCTGGACTTTCGCGATGATCTTCTCCAGTAATCCATTTCTGTTGCTAATAACTTGTTAACTATGCACCTTTTAAGTGTCCATGTCTCTGACCCTTATAACATAATATTCCCTGCGAACTTCATATAAGATAACATTCTTTGTTCTCTGAAGGATGTTTATACTCCTTAATAATAGGGTGAGTACAATATTATGAGATGAGATAATAATAATAATAATAATAATAATGATAATAATAATAATAATAATAGTAACATTTTATTATTATATCAGGATTGTTTCTGTTATTTACACAGGTATCCTCAACCAAAATATACAATTTTTTTTCTCCACACTTCCCGCTCTTGCGTGTCTGTTTCTGTCATATTTCTCTTCTACACGTTGTCTTGAATTCCTTTTATCCACGATGACTTTGGTCTACCACGTTTCCCTTTTCCAGAAGGTATCCATTTCAATACTTCTTTAATACTACTACTACTACTACTAATAATAATAATAAAATAATATTTTTTTACTTAATACAATAAATCAAGTTTTAGGTTTATTATTATTTTTTATACTTGGTACTTTCGTTATTGTTAAATTATATAATGTCTGTAGTTACGTTCAACATTCAAGCTGTTCTGACCTAAGTGATGCAACTGATTTCAGTTGTTTCATTTATTAAAAGTTAGTAAACAATTGTTGCATTTGTTTATTTATACACATTTCAGTCAGGCCATCTTACGAACAGGTTATTTTGAGCTATTTTAAATATGTTCCCTTTAATTGCAAGCCTTATACCGTGTTTTGTTAATTTAATTATAGTTATTTCGTATTTTAAGTATCTTCTCAATTTAACCCTGAACTTATGGCTAGTAAAATACATTAGGCTCAGGTCTACAATTTGTCGATCATGATTTTCCATACAACATTCTTATGCCACTGTTGCACTATACACTTTTACCATTATTCCTGTTTTATTATTGTCATTTATATTGTTATTTATTATTATTATTATTATTATTATTATTGTTACTTACTTACTCACTGGCATAATCGAACCCGTAGGTTCATGGCCGCACGGACATAAGCTCTCCATACATCCCTTTCCTGAGCTAATGCTTTCCAATCATTCCCTGTATAATCTACTTCCCTCAAATCATAGTTAATGTTATTCTCCCACCTCATTCTTGGTCTACCAACTGGGCGTTTTTCCCCTGGCTTTCCTACAAGGAGCTTCCATGCAAGTCTTTCATTCCCCATACGTGCCACATGTCCTGCCCATCGCAGTCTACGAGACTTAACTGTTCTTATTATATATGGCTTCCTATAAAGACCATGTTATTATTATTGTTATTATTATTATTATTATTATTATTATTTATATGAATTTATTGAGGAGAGTAGCAAGTTGTTCAAAATTTAAAAAAAAGTCACACGAGAAAAACAATATTAAATGCTCAAAGCAGAGGATATCAATGTCAAAAGAAGCTTTCAACAAGAAGACAAGCATTTTCTGCGGACCTTTGGCAAAAGAATTACGGAAGAGGCTAGTGAAGTGCTTTGTGTGGAGTGTAGCATTGTATGGTGCAGAGACTTGGACATTACGACGGAATGAGGAAAAGCACTGGATGCTTTTGAGATGTGGATATGGAGAAGAATGGAGCGTATAAAATGGACAGACAAAGTAAGAAATAAAGATGTGCTAGACAGAATGGGGGAAAGAAGAACAATGCTGGAACTCATAAAGAAGAGGAAAATAAATTGGATTGGCCACTGGCTACGAAGAAACTGCCTGCCGAAGGATGCTCTAGAAGGAATGGTCAACGAAAATAAAGTTAGAGGCAGAAAAAGGCATCAGATGATAGACAATATTAAAATAAATGGTTTGTATGCAGATACAAAAAGAAAAGCTGAGTTAAGGAATGAGTGGAGAATGCTGAGTTTGCAGTGAACGACCTGCTCTTGAGCAGAAAACTATGAATGAATGAATAGTAGATTATATAACATATAAACAACTAAATTGGTACGGGCACGTACGACGAATGCAATAAGAATGTTACCCTAAAAAACATTGGAAAAAGAAAGAAAGGAAGACCTCGAAACTCTTGGATGCAAGAAATGTTAATTGGAATGAGAAGAATAAGAACTGGAGGAAGTAGGGTGGATGGATAGGGATGAGAGGAGAAGGAAAATAAAATTTTAGGCACAGAAACATGTGTAAACATTGAAAAACTGTATATAACATTATTATTATTATTATTATTATTATTATTATTATTATTATTATTATTATTATTATTATACTTTTTAAAAAACTATCAAACATTTTAATTATTTGGGTTGTAAATTTACTATAAAATGGACAGACAAAGTAAGACATAAAGATGTGCTAGACAGAATGGGGGAAAGAAGAACAATGCTGGAACTCATAAAGAAGAGGAAAATAAATTGGATTGGCCACTGGCTAAGAAGAAACTGCCTGCCGAAGGATGCTCTAGAAGGAATGGTCAACGAAAATAAAGTTAGAGGCAGAAAAAGGCATCAGATGATAGACAATATTAAAATAAATGGTTTGTATGCAGATACAAAAAGAAAAGCTGAGTTAAGGAATGAGTGGAGAATGCTGAGTTTGCAGTGAACGACCTGCTCTTGAGCAGAAAACTATGAATGAATGAATAGTAGATTATATAACATATAAACAACTAAATTGGTACGGGCACGTACGACGAATGCAATAAGAATGTTACCCTAAAAAACATTGGAAAAAGAAAGAAAGGAAGACCTCGAAACTCTTGGATGCAAGAAATGTTAATTGGAATGAGAAGAATAAGAACTGGAGGAAGTAGGGTGGATGGATAGGGATGAGAGGAGAAGGAAAATAAAATTTTAGGCACAAAACATGTGTAAACATTGAAAAACTGTATATAACATTATTATTATTATTATTATTATTATTATTATTATTATATTATTATTATTATTATTATTATTATTATTATACTTTTTAAAAAACTATCAAACATTTTAATTATTTGGGTTGTAAATTTACTATAAAATGGACAGACAAAGTAAGACATCCAAGACTGTGCTAGACAGGAAGGGGGAAAGAAAAAGACAATGATGGAAACTTCAAAAAGAAGAGGAAAAAATAAAATTGGATTGGCCAAGGGAGAAGAAGAAACTGCCTGCCGAAGGATGCTCTAGAAGGAATGGTCAACGAAAATAAAGTTAGAGGCAGAAAAAGGCATCAGATGATAGACAATATTAAAATAAATGGTTTGTATGCAGATCACAAAAAGAAAAGCTGAGTTAAGGAATGAGTGGAGAATGCTGAGTTTGCAGTGAACGACCTGCTCTTGAGCAGAAAACTATGAATGAATGAATAGTAGATTATATAACATATAAACAACTAAATTGGTACGGGCACGTACGACGAATGCAATAAGAATGTTACCCTAAAAAACATTGGAAAAAGAAAGAAAGGAAGACCTCGAAACTCTTGGATGCAAGAAATGTGAATTGGAATGAGAAGAATAAGAACTGGAGGAAGTAGGGTGGATGGATAGGGACGAGAGGAGAAGAAAAATAAAATTTTAGGCACAGAAACATGTGTAAACATTGAAAAACTGTATGTAACATTATTATTATTATTATTATTATTATTATTATTATTATACTTTTTAAAAAACTATCAAACATTTTAATTATTTGGGTTGTAAATTTACTATAAACACAAAAACTGAAAGAGACATACATATGAAACTGTTGAAATTTCAAATGATATGCGGAACTATACATACAACGTTAAAGAATAAAACAAGAAGAGATACTAGATTCAAGTTTTAAAAAAACATTGGCAGTTCCTGCATTACTTTATAGGAGTGAAACTTGGGTAATGACCAAAAAATTGCAAAGTAGAATACAAAGCGTAGAAATGAACTTCCTTAGAAGAACAAAAGGCTGCACAAGATTGGATCTGATAAAGAATGACGATATAATAACAGAGTTAAATATATATCCATTGAATGAGAAAATCAGAGAATATAGAGAGAAATGGTTTACACACGTGGAAAGAATGAATGTAACAAGATTACCAAGAGCAGCATTCAACTACAAGCCATTCAAAGAATGTAGGAAGTCTAGTGAAAAGATGGACAGAACAACTGTGAGGCGGAACAGGCAATTTTTGCCTAGCCCGTGAAGTGAAGAAGTAGAAAAACTATCAATAATGTTCCTTATTGTTTTACCTGCTCCTTCAATTGTTGTATGTAATAATGGTACAGTGGTGTTACCTGAAATCGGAGGTCTCCCAGTGGTGGTCTAGCGAACGGAATGCCTTGAAACTGGAAAATGGTGCGTTTGGTCCAGGAAGTTGTGTTGAGGGATCCCCTGAGCACTCCCAGACCTGGCAGTTGAAGGGAAACTTCTTCCCCCGCCAGGAGGGTAACAAACCCTAGCAGCAGAACACACTTAGTTGTGGTCGCGTTCATATCTCGCACTGCACTGAAGTGGGGAGCCGGCCGGCCGCCAGGCGTCGCGTTGCCATCACACGTGCTCCGTGGCTAATTAAATCATCCACAAGCCATTATTACATTTAAAACTATATTATTGTATTATTATCTTTGCACTATTGTTATTTATGACACTATTAAAAGCTATTATTATTATTATTATTATTATTATTATTATTATTATTATTATTATTATTATTATTATTATTATTATTATTATTATTATTATTATTATTATTATTATTATTATTTATTGATTTGGTCTTTTAGCATTTTTTTTAATGTGTGAGGAGCTGGCCCACAGCATAAACCCCCAACCTGGAGGACCAGGAAAATTTCTGTCTGGGTTTTCCTCCCATAGGCTTTGAAGATCCCTCTTCACCGCAAGGCAATTGAAAGAATTGAGGAGAATGAGTTAAAGTGGTTAGGACATGTTTTAAGAATGGAAGATGAGCGATGGCCGAAGCAACTATATGAATGGCATCCGAACAGAAAGAAGAAAAGAGGGAGACCAAGGTTAACATGGAAGGAAAACATGAAGACAGTAATGCAAGCTAGAGGGCTAAGCATCGAAGATGCCCAAGACCGTAGGCTTTGGAGGTTTTGCACGGGAAGACGGCAGCAGCTGTAAAAACCCGAAGATAGATAGAGATTATTATTATTATTATTATTATTATTATTATTATTGCTATTATTATTATTACCATTATTTCAGGATTGTTTCTTTTACTTACACAGGTAACCTCACAAAGAAATTAAACATAGGCTCAATTCTGGAAATGCGTGCTATTATGCATTGCAGAGACTTTTGATATCCCAACTCCTTTCAAAAAACGTTAAACTGAAAATATATAAAACTATTATTCTACCAGTTATATTATATGGATGCAAAACATGGACTCTTACTTTAAGGGAGGAAAGGAGATTACAAGTATTTGAGAATAAAGTACTTAGGAAAATTTTTGGACCAAAGAGAGATGAACAGACAGGTGAATGGAGAAGACTACATAACAATGAACTACATAGTCTTTATAGGAAGCCAGGTATAATAAAAACAGTTAAGTCTCGTAGACTGCGATGGGCAGGACATGTTGCACGTATGGGGAATGAAAGACTTGCTTGGAAGCTTCTTGTGGGAAAGCCAGAGGGAAAACGCCCAGTTGGTAGACCAAGAATGGGGTGGGAGAATAACATTAACTATGAATTGAGGGAAGTAGATTATAAAGGGAATGATTGGAAATCATTAGCTCAGGATAGGGATGTATGGAGAGCTTATGTCCGCGCGGCCATGAACCTACGGGTTCGATAGTGCCAGTGAGTAAGTAACCTCAACCAAAATATACTATTTTTTTCCTTCCACACTTCCCGGTCTTGCGTGTCTGTTTCTGTAATATTTCTTTTCTTCATGTTGACTTGAATTCCCTTTATCCACGTTGGTTTTGGTCTACCACGTTTCCCTTTTCCAGGAGGTAACCGTTTAAATACTTCTTTGTTTCTTTCTGTGTCCCTTCTTCTCATTATATGTCCATACCATCTTAGTTGGATTTATTCAATCTCTTGTACAATATCCTTTTATTATTATTATTATTATTATTATTATTATTATTATTATTATTATTATTATTATTATTAACTAACTAACTGACTGGCACTATCGAACCCGTAGGTTCATGGCCGCGAGGATGTAAGTTCTTCATACATCCCTATCCTGAACTAATCTGTCGAATCACTCCCTGTATAATCTACTTCCCTCAAGTCATAGTTAATGTTATTCTCCAACCTCATTCTTGGTCTACGCACTGGGCATTTTCCCTCGTTTGCCTACAAGAAGCTTCCATGCACGTCTTTCATTCCCCATTCGTGCAACATGTCCTGCTCATCGCAGTCTATGGGACTTAACTGTTTTTATTATATCTGGATTCTTATAAATATAATGTAGGCCCTAGTTCACTGTTATGTAGTCTTCTCCATTCACCTGTCTGTTCATCTCTCTTCGGCCCAAACATTTTCCTAAGGACCTTATTCTCAAATACTCGTAATTTTCTGTAAAAAATGACAGAAGACAGATTCCCAAGAAGAGTACTAGAATGGGTGCCACTTGGTAGAAGAAAAAGAGGACGGCCAAAAATAACACGAAATGATGACGTTTAGAGCAGCATGAGGGAAAAAGGATTGGACAATGGAGATTGGAATGACAGAGATATGAGTAATTTGGCGCAGGAAGATGATGTGAAACCTGCTTAATAAATAAACAAATCTACATAGATCTTACTGTTATGGACAGGATAAATTTCAGGAATGGGTAACTAAGACATAAAAAAAAAGCTCCAAGCGCGACAGGCCTTGAAGGCCCTAGGCCTACCAGCTGGCTGGTGGCCTCACGTCCAAATGTGTTAATCACAGAGGTAGACGATCATAAGCCAGTGCAGAGGTGACATGTGGTCAGCATGTCGAGTCCCACAGCCGTTATAGCTGGTTTTCTCAACCTGGAGTCGCTACTTATTGTAGCTACCCAAATGCCTCACGATGCTGGATGGGCACCGGTCCCTTACTGGCCGAAATACCATAAGAAAAATGTCTTCCCCCGTGGGGACTCGAACCAGCGCAAGTCCCATAGATCTGCGCCAAGGCTTCTTGCCTTAACCACTCGGCTACGGCGCGGGACGGGATTTAAACATAGGCTTACATAAAAACAGAAATCCCTTACGAACCAAGACAGGCATGATTGGGATGTGAAATTTAGTGTTTTAGAGATATGTCACTTTTCTTGTAGAGCGAGCAATATGACCTTTAAATGCACAATAATGATGATTAGAAGTTTCTGGAGACTTCCACAAAATTTTATCTTGTGTTTATAGCACTTAAGTTATAATGTAGACATTGCACTGATTACAGCATTCAGGGTGTCCAATTTATCTTTATTACTCGAAACGATTCCTAAATGCACTGAAAGCAATGCTATTAACCTTATATTCCATCATTTTGTTAAAATTACTTAAAGACATTAATAATTAGGCATACAAAGTTGTACTTACAGGTAATAAAACAGTATTTAGGTGTAAAAAATCTTCTCTTAATGTACATTCATTCCTAAATGTATTTAAAGCCATGTCAATTACCGTAATTAATGCCACGAGTGATCTACAAATTATCTAGGCCAGGCGTGTCCAACCTTTTTTGTAAAAGGGGCACTCTCGTTAAGGTGAATTGGTTTGCGGGCCACATGATCCGATTTTTTATCGTATTAAATAGGATCTAAGATAAGCCAATTAATTTAAATATATATTTTTTTGCAAATGACCCAGGTTGTCTTTCGACATTCCTGGTTTCTCTCCTGGCATGGCGTACTTGTAACCCACTTCTGAGGTTGGGGCGCCTGGAAGGCGGGTTACGTTGCCCCGATGACATGATGGGTGATGGTGATGATGATAGTGGTCTCCCAGGAGAGTCCCTAATCCCAAGCTTAAATCTAAGATGAATATGAATGATGATGATTGCGATGGCCATATGATTTCGGGGACCGTTCGAGCCTTAAAGTTTTCCTGACATTTATCTTACAGGTGAGGAAAAACCCCAATAAAAACCTCACCCAGAAAAACTGTCCCGACCGGGGATCGAACCCGGGCCCGCTGCGTGACAAGGCAGCACGCTACTTCGAGCCCACAGCGGTGGACGTTAATTTAAATATAAAATAGCTAATATATTTTGATGCTATTTTTATTAAAATATTAATCATATATTAGTTAAATTATTTTTAAAATTAAATAAAATATATATATTTTTTCAAGTATCCATCCATCCATAGTAATTCTGCCCGAAGGCAGATCCTTCACTGCAATCATACCATTTTCATGTTATGCTTGCAGTTTTACTAGGGAATTGTAGGTGTGATAGCTTCCCGTTACTTTCCACACCGGTGAAGGATGATGATGTGGCTATTTACCTTGCATTAAGATATCGAACTCCAATATATGTAAAGGTCACAATAATATTAAATTGAATGTATCGGAACACAAGGAGATGAAGTCCAATATATCATATTTGGAAAAACAAGATGTTAAAATTAATTAATCCACAAATAATTCTAGGGAGTTTTTCAAAACTCTCTTTGCAAATACAATTATTTTTATTCCTATAAATTACATGTATGGACGTGGTGAAATGTAGTTAGAATTATTTTAACATTAGTTTCTTCATGAAATTGGCTGAGCACAGTATCTAGTCCTGGTCTACTTGTGCTTTGAACAATCCAATTATTAATTCTGTTCGTAATATATAGTTAAGAGCTTTGTCTACATTTTATACATTTTTTTTAACGCCCGTCCGTCAGAATGGTTTTATGCGATCAGAAAGTACACTCCACACCATATGATGTTATGGGAGCAAACATGTACCGCGCTCTATTTCATAGTTTGATGTAAATGAGAATAATATTGGCCTTTACCTACAAGAACTTTATTAATTTCATAAACTGTGGAATAAGACCTTATTTCTCACCACAGCTTCAAGTTCATCATCAGCAGCAGTAGCAGTCTTCCCTACATTTAAACACTAATCCATTCACAAAATAAGTTCTGTCCTTGGTAGAAAAAAAGGAAGTGGTTGTTACCTGATAGGAGTACATGGTTATTATTCAAACATTTTTCTACTTATTCATGTTCTTGTCATATATTAAGAAATCACTGTTCTTGTTCTGTAGTTTGGGACAAAAGCCTCCACTTGGTCATTCCATGTCTCCTTATTCAATTATTTTCTTTTATCAAATCTATTTATCTTGTTCTTGATGGGCTACCCAGGAATTTTCGCCTAACTACCATATTACATTGTCAAATAATTTCAAAACTACAATCACTTCAAAAATATTTTTAACCAATTATTAGAAATTGTATTTAAAAAAATTGAAAGTTGAAAAATATGAAGGAATATTAAATTTTTACTAAAATATGAACATTTCGCCAAAATATTATGAAATATGAAAAAAAAAGTCTTATTTGATTCTACAGATCATAAAATGTAAAGATACTTTGTCTCAGCGCTCTCTGACTAATAGTTTAAAACATGAAATTTCATAAAAATCCTCGCTATAGTAATTAATATTTCTTTGGATTTTGCTAAACACATGTATTCAGTAGACCGTGTTCTATTACGCTTGTCACTTTTTTTGAAGATTAGTAAAGCTATTATATTTTCAAGATTGCACCAAATTGGATTTGGTAATGTAATTTAACAAGAGCGTGACATAATAAAAAAAAAAGATTGTAGTATATACATATATATATATATATAAAATATAATTTTCTTTCATTGTATAAAATATGTTTCAGCGTTTAAATATAAATTTTTTCTGACAATCACTTTTAACATTTAAAAAAACTCTTGTATGTAATATACCTCGCGTGACTGAGGCTCACTTTCTAACAGTGACCGTGTGGCCTAATGGATAAGGCGTCGGACTTCGGATCCGAAGATTGCAGGTTCGAGTCCTGTCACGGTCGAAATTTTTTTATATCTATCAACTGACACATTCGAAATATTTTTGCTTTTAATTATATTTTAATGTATTTTTATTAATTATAATTAAATATAATTTAATTATATATAATTAGTTGTATATTGCTCCGCTAGATGTCTCCAGCTTTTCCGCTTTGAAGAGATTCCGGGAAGAGTACATAGATGGCAGGAGTGTTAAAATTTTCCATCTTTATTGCAGTCAGTATTGTAGACGCGGTATTTTTGTACTTGAATACTTTACAGTATTGAGTTCTATACTTACTTGGTCGTCACAAAAGAAGGTAGTGGTATTGGGAATTACACCTTAAGGGGTCGCCAGAATACTTAAAATAATATTTTTGTTATATAGGGTGTATAATTGGAAACTTAAAAAGATGAAGATATGCAAAATAAAATACAATTTAATTATTTATTAAGAAAAATGATTGCTGAATATAACAATTGGGGATTAAATTTAATTTCAATAAAATAATATTTATCATCCACAATGTAAATTCATGAAAGTTTGGAGACTGAAAATGAGAAAATTAAGACAGTTAACAAATTCAAATAATTGGGATAAATATTAGAGTCAGAAGGAACAAGTAATTCTGAGTTAAACAAAAGAGTCACGGAAGGAAAACAATTGAATGTTAAATTTGGTGCTGTGGAGTAGAAAAAAAAACTCTAGGTCACTGTTGGAGAGTAAACTATTTTTATGGTGCGAAAATGTGGACATCAAGCAGGGAGTAAGCACATAAGCTATTGGTGACAGAGATGGACTTCTGGAGGAGTGCTTATAGAATTTCAAGGAGAGATTAAATTAGCAAAATTAAAATTGCTTCCAGTGCAACCTTTGTTTATTTATTTTTTGATAAACTTTGGTCTCTAATTATACAAAAAAATTACCTGACGTAAGCAGAAAAAGATGTATATGCGGATTTTGCTTTCGATACGATAGTTCCACCAGTTATCGTATAAAGAGCAGAAACTAGGGATGATACAACAAAAACTAAACAAATAATAAGCACATGTGAAATGAAGATCTTAAGAACTATTCAGAGGAAAACATTATTTGATAAAATACACAACACAGAAATTAGGGACAAATGTCATATTCAAGACTTAAACAAATGTATTATTACTTACTTACTTACTTACTCACTGGCACTATCGAACCCGTAGGTTCATGGCCGCACGGACATAAGCTCTCCATACATTCCTATCCTGAGCTAATGCTTTCCAATCATTCCCTGTGTAATCTACTTCCCTCAAATCATAGTTAATGTTGTTCTCCCACCTCATTTTTGGTCTACCAACTGGGCGCTTTCCTTCTGGCTTTCCTACAAGAAGTTTCCATGCACGTCTTTCATTCCCCATACGCGCAACATGTCCTGCCCATCGCAGTCCACGGGACTTAACTGTTCTTATTATATCTGGCTTCCTATAAAGACCATGTAGTTCATTGTTATGAAGTCTTCTCCATTCACCTGTCTGTTCATCTCTCTTTGGTCGAAAAATTTTCCTAAGAACTTTATTCTCAAATACTCGTAATCTCCTTTCCTCCCTTAAAGTAAGAGTCCATGTTTCGCACCCATATAATATAACTGGTAGAATAATAGTTTTATATATTTTCAGCTTAACGTTTTTTGAAAGGAGTTGGGACATCAAAAGTCTCTGCAATGCATAATAGCACGCATTTCCAGAATTGAGCCTATGATTAATTTCTTTGTGCATCTCATTCCTATTTGCGATTATTGTTCCTAGGTATTTGAATTCAGCCAATTCCTCAAAATTTCCCTCATTTGTCATTAGCTGTCCATTTCCATTATATAATGTATTTCTACGTGTGACCATATATTTAGTTTTACTGATATTTACTTCCAGAACAAATTTATTATAGAACACGAAAATATTGGAAAGGTAGGAATCACTGCTTTATGTAGAACAAAAAAAAAAAAAAAACCGCTATGAACACAAAATCAGAAGAAACACAAGTATTTTTTTGCTGGCTGTCTTACGAGCCAGCTAGCTCGCTTGGAAGACGTTCCGGCAATTCCTCATAGATGGCAGAAGAATTTCCTTTCTCGATCTTTATTGTAGCCAGTGTTATCTAAGTTGTTGGCGCGGTGACGTAACAAAGTTAACTCCAATCTAAATAAATTTCAATAATACGAATCTATATTTTACAGGATCTTCTCAAGAGAATGGCAGTGATGCCAAGTGTCCATCTTAAGGGACTCTAAATTAATTAAAAATCATATTTTTGTCAAACATATATCTACACTAGCGGACCCGGCAGACTTTCCCCTGTCCGAATGTCCAATTCTCGTGTCATGGTCGATAACAATATAAGTTGATTTTTTTACCATAAAATCCACTAATTGATAAGTGCGAAAATATCTCCTCACTTCCATCTGTTGTGGCTCAAGAAGCGTGCAGTATGGCGTCCTATTGTTGTCGCGCGGAATGTGTCGGTAATGCAGATGGCTACCTATCCGACATAAAATACCCTTTAATCCGATCGCAGCGTCTACTATTTTTATGGTGCGGAAATATGGACATCAAGCATAGAGTAAGCACATAAGCTATTGGTGACAGAGATGGACTTCTGGAGGAGCGCTTCTAGAATTTCAAGAAGAGGCAAAGCTAGGAATATTAAAATTGCTCCCAGTGCAAACATTGTTTATTTATTTTTTTGATAAACTTTGGTCTCTAATTATACAAAAAAAATCTGACGTAACAAGTAACGCTTCCGCGGAGTGTAAGAGTTTCAATTAAAAAAATTACTAATGATTTGTTCATATTCTACAAAACTATGGAATGTAGATACTTGAAAATATATTTATTAACCCATATACAGTTTTGGCAAGCAGAAAAAAATGTATATGCGGATTTTGCTTTCGATACGATAGTTCAACCACTTATCGTACAAGGAGCAGAAACTAGGGCCGATACAGCAAAAACTAAACAAATAATAAGCACATGTGAAATGAAGATCATAAGAACTATTCAGGGGAAAAGATTATTTGATAAAATACACAACACAGAAATTGGGGACAAATGTCATATTCAAGACATAACCAAGTTTATTATAGATAGACGAAAATATTGAAAAGGTCATATAGAAAGAATGAGAGACCACCGACTTGCAAGTAGACCTAAAGAAGATAGACCAATGGATGGGAGAAGAACAAGAGGAAGACCGGCCAAGAGATGGATAGACAACGAATACACATCCGATACGTCTTCCTCCGAGGGGTGATTTTGGAAATAAATAGAATGAAAATCCTATATGAAGAAGAAGAAAAAACTTAAATTTTAATGTGTTATGTCAAATTTTACATGGACTTCACCTAAATTGTGCTGGAATTGACGATATCAATACCAAAATCTTTATTTATGTACAATTTTATCACTCACCTCATTTGTTTTAAGTACTAATAAAATTCTACATACATAAATATTACCTCATAGTGTTCATTCCTGAAAAAGTAATTGAAAGACAACAATCTTTACTTGGAAACATCTGAAATTTTACGTATTGAAGCTCAGGGGCCATTTTGATTTTAATTTTTATAATAGCAACGATGGAGAACTTTAATTAGGCAAATTCGTAGTTTGTATTATAAACTGATAATCTATAATCATAAGATAAAAGTTAAAAATAAAAAGTATCTTTTCGCAGATGCCGTCGTCCTCAACTTTATTTAAATTGGTGTATATAAAATTTTAATAAAGTTGAGGACGATGGCTCCTGCCAAAAGGTACATTTTAATTTTTAACTTTGATCTTATGATTATTCGCCTCAACGGAATTTGATATGCATTTTATTAGTGTTGATAATTTATCACAAACAAAACATGCAATAAATGCTTTAAACTCTGTTTGGTGGAACAAAAATATTACTAAAAATAGAAAATTACAAATATACCAAATCATAATTCAGAGCATTTTAACATATGGTGCTGAAGTCTGGTAAATTCCTATCAGGGAAATGAAAAGAATTTTAAGTACAGAAATGGATGTTTTAAGAAGATCAGCTGGAAAATCTAGAATGGATAGAATACGAAATAAAGAAATAAGGGAAATTATGGGTGTAAAAGAGGAGCCGGACATCATAGACATTATAGAAAAGAAAATTTTGTAGTGGTATGGTCATGTCAAAAGAATGCCAGAGCAAAGATTGTCAAAAATTGTTATGGAATGGATCCCAATGGAAAGGAGGAAGAGAGGTAGACCGAAGAAAACTTGGATAGAAGGGGTACAAGCAGCTATGAATATCAGAGGAATGGAGGAAGATCAATGGATGAACAGAGAGGAATGGCGTTTGGTTTCTGGAAGACGGCGGCAGCTGCCATGATACCGGATGATGATGGATGATAATTTATAACTCCGTAGTTAATGTTTTTTTAACTCATGTTAATTATTAAGACTGGTTGGAGTAAAACCTCAATGATGAGGAAAATTCTCAATGAATAAAAGAATAAAAACTATGAAGTTAAAATGTAGAAAAGTATGAACACAAAATCAGAAGAAACACAAGTAGTATTCAATAATAATTAAATTTATTTTTGCTGGCTGTCTTACGAGCCAGCTAGCTCGCTTGGAAGAGGTTCCGTCAACTCCTCATAGATGGCAGAAGTATATCCTTTCTCAATCTTTATTGTAGCCAGTGTTATCTAACTTGTAGGCGCGGTGACGTAAAAAAGATAACTCCAATCTAACTAAATTGCAATAATAAAAATCCATATTTTACAAGGCCATCTCAAGAGAATGGCAATGATAACAAGTGTCCATCTTAAGGGACTCTAAATTAATTAAAATCATATTTTTGTCAAACATATATCTACACTAGCGGACCCGGCAGACGTCCTGTCCGAACGTTCAATTCTCGTGTCATGGCCGATAACAATATAAGTTGATTTTTTTTACCTTAAATCCACTAATTGATAAGTGCGAAAATATCTCCTCACTTCCATCTGTTGTGGCTCAAGAAGCGTGCAGTATGACGTCCTATTGTTGTGCTCGGACTATGTCGGTAATGCAGATGACTACATATCCGACATAAACATATCCTTTAATCCTATCGCAGCGTCTACTATGTTTATGGTGCGGAAATATGGACATCAAGCAGAGAGTAAGCACATAAGCTATTGGTGACAGAGATGGACTTCTGGAGGAGTGCTTCTAGAATTTCAAGAAGAGGCAAAGTTAGGAATATTAAAATTGCTCCCAGTGCAAACATTGTTTATTTATTTTTTGATAAACTTTGGTCTCTAATTATACAAAAAAAATTATCTGACTTAACAAATAACACTTCTGCGTATACAATTTTAATAAAGTTGAGGACGACGTCACCTGCCAAAAGGTATATTCTAATTCTTAACTTTTATTTTATGACTATTCGCCTCAACGGAATTTGATATGAATTTTATTAGTATTGACTATTTAACTCATGCCCCAAATGGGAGTCAATGACCAATCACGTTTCAATGATTTCTGTTTTACAACCAATCACAGTCGTGTTTCACCAAATATTTATCAATATTAAATTTACCATATTAAAGAAAGCTCCTCCTTTTTAATATTCTGAACAGGTCTGACCATTCATTATTTTGCAGTGACTGAGCGCAGAAGAAACTCGGCTACCAGATTGTATATATAGTGCATGGATGTCAACACATAGCGCTTGCAGGAGTTAATATAAAAACATTTGTAGCAATTGATTATACCACCAAAAAAAGAAACCACTGTTTGTACTTTCTTAAATGTATTTTTTCCCAGGTAATAATCCAGAAAAATATAATTGTCATATTTACATCATACGACATCAGAAATGAATTAATATACAGTTTGATGTGTTTCATTTTTTCTCCACTAGAGAGCATTCTTACAATATTGCGTTCCTTTGGCAATAAATTGTATGATCTGGTTTCAGTGATAAACAAAAGAAGCAGATGAAGCGTACCATTCGTTTCTCATTTGTTTTCAAACATCGCCGTTTACATTAAATATATAAATATTTTAAAATAACTGTAGTTAAATAATGATTTGTGAGTAAACAGCTTAATTTTATTCGTTAAATAGTCCTAACAAATGTCACTCTTGATTTCCAAATTATCGATAAATTCACGACTCACGAAGTGAGTCGTGAATTTATCGATAATTTGGAAATCACTCGTGGCATTACTTATGATAATCTGTAAGTCCATAGTTATTTATATATATTTTTTAACTCATATTAATTAATAAGACTCGTTGGAGAAAAACCTCAATGGTGAGGAACATTCTCAATAAGTAAAAAAATAAAAACTATGAAGTTAAAATGTAGAACACTATGAAAACAAAATCAGAATAAACACAACTCTTCAATAATCATTAATTTAAATTTTTTTGCTGGCTATCTTACGAGCCAGCTAGCTCGCTTGGAAGAGGTTCCAACAACTCCTCATAGATGGCAGAAGTATATCCTTTCTCAATCTTTATTGTAGCCAGTGTTATCTAACTTATAGGCGCAGTGACTTAACAAAGATAACTCCAATCTAAACAAATTGCAGTAATAAAAGTCTATATTATACAGTCTTCTCAAGAAAATGGCAGTGATGCCAAGTGTCCATCTTAAGGGACTCTAAATTAATTAAAAATCATATTTTTGTCAAGTGTTTAAAGAAACATTCATATATCTACACTAGCAGACCCGGCAGACGTCCTGCCCGAACGTTCAATTCTCGTGTCATGGCCGATAACAATATAAGTTGATTTTTTACCAAAAAATCCACTAATTAATAAGTTCGAAAAAATCTCCTCACTTCCATTTGTTGTGGATCAAGAAAGCGTGCATTATGACGTCCCATTGTCGCGCGGAATATGTCGGTAATGCAGATGACTACATATCCAACATAAAATTACCCTTTAACCCGATCTCAGCGCCATCTACCGGATCCAATCATTAATCTGAACCATCCAAGGACTCAGTCAAAAAAAAATCAACATCGGTCCAGCCGCTCAGGTAGTTTTTAATCTAGGTTTTCAAGTAAACCTTAACCTTTAATTGTCGAATTTCGCTCATTTTTTAACGATACTTACATCGGTTTATTTTAATAGGATATTCCGAGTTTTGTTGTGAAACTTCGAAAATTTCGATCGCTAGAGAAATTTTTAAATTTTTGTTTCAGGTAAACTCCTACACCTAATGATTTTAGAACACAATAGATAACGGCTAAACACTCGCCGCATCCGAAAACCTGTATATACAAATTTTCACAAAGATCGGTTGAACTGTTTAGAAGTCTATAAAGGACATACATAAATGTATATTTCCATCCATCCATAGTAATTCTACCCGAAGGCAGGTCTTTCACTGTAATCATAGCATTTTCATGCTATGCTTTGCAGCTTTGCTAGGGAATTATTAGTGTGGTAGTTTCCCGTTGTTTTCCACACCGGTGAAGGATGATGATGATGGCCGGATGATTTTCGGGGCCATTGGGCCCTAAGCTTCCTGACATTTGTCTTACAGGTGAGGAAAAACTCCGGAAAAACCTCATCCGGGAGCCTATACCGACCGGGAATCGAACCCGGGCCCGCTGCGTGACAAGGCGGCACGCTACCTCGAGACCACAGCGGTGAAACTCACACACACACACACACACACACACACACACACACACACACACACACACACACACACACACACACACACACACACACACACACACACACACACACACACACACACACACACACACACACACACATATATATATATATATATATATATATATGTACCAGGTGAACTCCTACACTCAACCGATATATATGTAAGCCCATGTTTTCCCTTTACAGAGATTTAGGCACTCTCCCCCTATAGGGAAGATTTTGAACCATACTAATTTAGTTACACTTGTTTTCGTGTAGATGTAATTTTGAATGGTCCCTGGTTAGCATTCCGCCTCATATTGAACTCATATATATAGATAAGTTATATTTGCCTCTATTTTTGATATAATATCAAGTATCTTGGAGAGATGGGACATTTGTTTTTTGTGTTATTAGTTTCTTTAGAAATAAATTTAAATATGCTTTTTTTTTTTTTGAATTATTCTACCAAAATCTAACTCACTGACAGTATCGAATCCGTAGGTTCATAGTCGCGCGGATATAAGCTCTCCATACATCCTTATCCTGAGCTAATGTTTTCCAATCATCCCTGTATAATCTCTATTTGCCTCACATCATGGTTTTAATGTTATTGTCCCACCTCACTCTTGGTCTACCAACTGGACGTTTTTTACTCTGGTTTTTGCTAGAAGAAACTTCCATGCCTCTTATCCATTCTCCATTCGTACCATATGTCCTGCTCACCGCAGTCTATGAGTTCTTATTATATCTGGGTTTCTCATAAAGATCATGTAGCTCATTGTTTATAGCTCACTGCTTGATAGCTCAGTATTGTGTAGCTCACCGCTTGATAGCTCACTGTTAGAACAGGTGGAACATGACCTTGGTTGCGCCTAACGGTGCAGTTATATTTACGTACTTTTTTGATTCTCAAAGTATAGTGTACTGTCAGCCTAAAATAAGTTATAATGCTGTGTTTAGTGGAACAATTATTGTTATATTATCTACAAGATCGTATAACCGTACAATCTCTAGCTCTTCTTTATAAAATAGTACACACATCATTACCTTATTATTTATCACACCGCTTCTTTGGACTCTCTGATACACATAAAATAGGCACACGATCCCATCAGGACATTGTCTTCATCTCACTACATATTACTCAAAATCTTTTTTTGCGCGATAGTGTCGTACTTACAGCAATGGCATCATGAATGAAAGTTCAACTTTCTACATTTTCGGGTTGCTAACCTAAATAACTGTACTGTAATATTACATATTACAAACCTAGTGTGGGAAGCAAAACCACTGCTCTTTATGTATACTAAGGACAATGTATATACAAACATATATTCAAAATGTTGTGTTCTTCTTCTTCTACTACAAGGTTTAGGCTATGCAGCCTGTTCCGGCGAAGTTAAAAGTGGAGTCCATCTTCTACGTGGTCGGCCAACATCTCTTGCTCCTCTGGGATTATACAGGAAGGTTCTTTTTGGTATTCTTTCGTTGTTCATTCTCATTAAGTGTTCTGTCCATTTCTTATTATTTTCGCTGATTTTATCTTCAATTTTATATATATTTAATTCTTCTCATATAGTTTCATTCCTTATTCTATCCGCTCTTGTGCATCCTATCACATTACGTAAAAACAGCATTTCCGCAGTCTGTATCCTGCTTAAATTATATAAAACAATGGCTGTTACTTTGTCGTTGTATGGAAGTGAAATGTAGTGTTAATATACATTATACGAAAGAAATCACTGCATTTTAAATGAACTGAACTTTATTTGAAACAATATAAAACAATAAATACGTATTTGCCGCCATTTTATAAATGATTGGTGTTAAGGCCTGCTATAGCCTCAACTAATAAACATTGCCCGCACTGTTAACGTTAGTCAATTGTTTATATCTCTCTTGTATCTCTTGTAAGCCCATGTTTTCCCTTAACAGAGATTTAGGCGCTCTCCCCCTATAGGGAAGAATTTGAACCATACTAATTTAGTTACACTTGTTTTCGTATAGATGTCCTTTGAGTGGTCCGTGGTTAGCGTTCCGCCTCATACTGACATCTAGGAAACCAAGGTAGTACTAGGACGGGAAAATTTGGTAAATTTTGCTTAGAGGCCTTTTCATTCAGGCTTAAGGATTTTGTACGAGCCTGAAAATCTTCAGACTCGGGACCCACGGCATAAAGTCCCTCCCGGGGAATTGCTTCATGGATTATACAAAAAAAAACTTAAGTGACGTAACAGGTAACGCTTCTACGTGATGTAGGGGTTTTAATAAAAAAAACTGTTACGAATGAGTTTGTTCATATTCTACAAAATTATGGGATGTAGATACTTGAAAATATTTTTATTGCCCCATATGTAATTTTGTCAAACAGAAAAGAAAAACTTAAATTTTCAGGTGTTATGTCAAATTTTACATGGAATTCACCTAAATTGTAATTGGAATTCACGTTATCAACACCACAAACTTTATTTATGTACAATTTTATGGCTCGCCTCACATTTTTTAAAGTATTAATAAAATTATACAGAAATAAATTATACATCACAGTGATAATTCATTACTTACTTACTCACTGGCACTATCGAACCCGTAGGTTCATGGCCGTGCGGACATAAGCTCTCCATACATCCCTATCCTGAGCTAATGCTTTCCAATCATTCCCTGTATAATCAATTGAGTTGGTGTTTACTTGATGAAAATCCATATTTATTAATTAAATAAAAATAAAACGTAGTTTTATTTGATTTTCATATTTATTATATAATTCAGAACTACGTTTTATTTTTATTTAATTAATAAATATGGATTTTCATCAAGTAAACACCAGCTCAATTGATTATTTAATACAAGCTGAGACAAGCTTCTTGGTGATTTGGTATTTCAAATTATTACTCCGGATTAAAATGTGCACACAGGATATTTGGTTTTACAACAGTTGCATCAAACATGATCTTATTGTTGCTTAGATCAGTTGGAACACAATTCACAATTTGTTAACATGTCTGAAGAAGGTACAGTGTACCGAAACAGCTGTCACTGAATTATATAATAAATATGAAAATCAAATAAAACTACGTTTTATTTTTATTTAATTAATTCCCTGTATAATCTACTTCCCTCAAATCATAGTTAATGTTATTCTCCCACCTCATTCTTGGTCTACCAACTGGGCGTTTTCCCTCTGGCTTTCCTACAAGAAGCTTCCATGCAAGTCTTTCATTCCCCATACGTGCAACATGTCCTGCCCATCGCAGTCTAGGATATTAATTAATTAAAAAAGCAATTTAAAGACAACAGTCTTTGCTTGGAAACTTACGAAATTTTATGTATTGAGGCTCAGGGGCCATTTTGATTTTAATTTTTATAATACGATCGATGGAGAACTTTAATTAAGGAAAATTTGTAATGTGTGTTACAAACTGTTAACCTATATGTCCGTAGTTATTTGTAATTTTTTTAAAACTTATGTTAATTTTTAAGATTGGTTGGAAAAAAACCTCAATGATGAGGAAAATTCTCAATGTATAATAATACAAAATAAAAAGTTAAAATGTGATACACAAAAAAATGCTATAAACACAAAATCAGAAGAAACACAAGATTTCAATAATAATTATTAATTTTAAATTTTTTGCTGGCTGTCTTATGAGCCAGCTAGCTTGTTTGGAAGAGATTCCACCAACAGCTCATAGATGGCAGAAGTATATCCTTTCTGAATCTTTATTGTAGCCAGTGTTATCGAACTTGTAGGCGCGGTGACGTAGCGAAGTTAACTCCAGTCTAGAATAAATTGCAGTAATAAAAATCTATATTTTACAGGGTCGCCTCAAGAGAATAACAGTGGTATCAAAGGTCCATCTTAAGGGGCTCTAAATTAATTAAAAATCATATTTACGTCAAGTATTTAAAGAAACAGAAACAGAACACAGTCTTGAATATTGTTGGAGACAGTTTCAGAAGAATGTGGTTAAAAATAAATATCGAGAAAACGGCGGACATAAAATATGTGGAAACCAGAACGATGATTGGAATATTAAGTTATCAGGCATAAATCTAAAAAAGTGGCAAATATACATACTTAGGAACAGTGATAATACAAATACGAAAATACAGGCTGAAATCAGTAAAAGAATAGAGAAAAGTTTAAAAGTCTATTATTTAACTAAAAAATTAATCTAGAGTAAAGATATACCCACCAAGAGTAAAATGGCAATGTATATAACTTATTTCAAACCAGTTCTAACACATGCAGCTAAGACTTGGACATACACAAAGAAGGACTTGAGCAGAACCCAAGCTACAGAAATTAAATTCTTACGTGGAATGGTAAACAAAACAAGGAGAGATAGAATAAGGAATGACAAAATCAGGGAGACATTAAGTGTTCAAAAATTAACACTATACATAGGAAAAAGTATGGAAGTTTTTATATTTTTGTTTAGAAATTTAAAAGGAATGACTACCACAAATACTATTAAATCTCAAGAATCAAGGAAAACGACCAGGAGGTAGACCACGAGAAAGATGGATTAACCAAGTGAAGAAAAGTCTACAAGAGAGAGGATACGACTGGGAAGAACTAAAAAGAAGCAAAGCATGGGAAGATAGAGATGGTTAGAGGCATATTTGGAATCGACCTTCCGAAAGGAGGACAGGATAAGAGGATGATGATGATTTAAAGAAACATTCATATATCTACACTAACAGATCCGGCGGACGTTGTCCCGCCCGAGCGTTCAAATCTCGTGTCATGGCTGATAACAATAAAAGTTAATTTTTTTTACCATAAAATTCACTAATTAATAAGTTAAATGAAACTCATCACTGTCATCTGTTGTGGCTCAAGAAGCGTGCATTGTGACGTCACATTGTTGTCGCGCGGAATATGACGGTAATGCAGATGAATACACATCTGACATAAAGGTATCATATAACCCGATTGCAGCGCCATTTACAGGATTCAGTCATGAATCTGAACCACCCAGGGACCCACCCAAACATACACAATATTCATCAAAACCGGTCCAGTCGTTCACTCAGTTTTTAATATCGGTTTTCAAGTAAACCTCCACTTCTAATCGTCGGATTTTGCTCATTTTTAACGATTCTTACATCTTTTATTTTGATAGGATATTCCGAGTTTTGTTGTAAAACATCGAAAATTTCGATCGCTATGCAAGTTTTTATATTTTTGTTTCAGATGAACTCCTACACCTAATGATTTTAGAACGTAATAGATAACGGCTGAACAGTAGTTGAATCGGAAAACCTATATATACAAATTTTCATAAAGATAGGTTGAACTATTCGGAGTCTATAAAGGACTTAAATACATACATACATACATACATACATACATACATACATACATACATACATACATACATACATACATACATACATACATACATACATATACATACATACATACATACATACATACATACATACATACATACATACATACATACATACATACATACATACATACATACATACATACGTACATACATACATACATACATACATACATACATACATACATACATACATACATACATACATACATACATACATACATACATACATACATACATACATACACACATACATACATACATACATTTATGTATATATAAGTTATATTTGCCTCTATTTTTGATACAATATCAAGATCTTGGAGAAATGGGACATTTGATTTTTTTGTTATCAGTTTCCTTAGGATGAAATTTTCATACTTATTAAGATATAATTCAGTGACAGCTGTTTCGGTACACTGTACCTTTTTCAGACATGTTAAGAATGAATAATTGAATGAATAATTTGTTAACATGTCTGAAGAAGGTACAGTGTACCGAAACAGCTGTCACTGAATTATATAATAAATATGAAAATCAAATAAAACTACGTTTTATTTTTATTCAATTAATAAATATGGATTTTCATCAAGTAAACACCAACTCAATTGATTATATATATATTTTTTCCAATTGTTCTACCTAAATCTAACTCACTGACATTATCGAATCCGTAGGCTCATGGTCGCGCGGATATAAGCTCTCCATACACTCTTATCCTGAGGTAATATTTTCCAATCATCCCCTGTATAATCTATTTGCCTCACGCCATGGTTTCAGTGTTATTGTCCCACCTCATTCTTGGTCTACCAACTGGACGTTTTTATATTGGTTTTGATAGAAGGAACTTCCATGTCTCTCTTTCATTCTCCATTCGTGCCATATGTCCTGCTCACCGCAGTCCATGAGTTCTTATTATATCTGGTTTCTCATAAAGATCAAGTAGCTCATTGTTTATAGCTCACTGTTTGATAGCTCAGTATTGTGTAGCTCACCGCTTGATAGCTCACTCTTAGAACAGTTGAAACATGACCTTGGTTGCGCAGAGGACGAATTTCATCCCCCTCCCCTTTAGTGCGGGTAGTCTAACGGTGCAGGTATTTACGTACATTCATTCTGACAGTACAGTCTAAAATATATTAGTTATACTGCTGTGTTTAGATTAATAATTGATATATTATCTACAAGATCGTACAACCGTCCAATCCCTATCTCTTCTCTATAAAATAGTACACACAGCTTCTTCTTCTTCTTCTTCACATTTTAGGCTTATTTACTAGCCTGTTCCGGCTCCAAATTGTTGCTCTTTCCATCTTTTCCTTGGTCTTCCCAAACTTCTTCTTCCTCGTGGTGAATAGTTGTATGCTGCTTTTGGTATTCTATTCTCAGTCATCCTTGCCAAGTGTACTTTCCAGTTTGTTCTGTATTTCTCTATTGTTGTGTTTAATTCCTCTACTTTTAGTTGTTACCTTATTTCTGTGTTATGTTTTTTGTCTGTTCTTTGATATCCTGCTATTGGTCTGAGGAATCTCATTTCAGCAGCTTGTATTGTTGTGTTGTCACTGTCCATGTTTCGGATCCATAAGTAATAATAGGTACTGCCATTGTCTTGTATAATTTCATTATATTGTCTTTCCTGGCTTTATTTTCCAAAGTTCTTTTTAGTGTTCCTGTTATATAATTAAACTTGTCAGATACATGTCGGAAGGATCGTTCGTCTCCTGCCGTCTGTGCTCTGTGTTCTGGGAACCCCCTCATTATCATCTTAAGTCACGACAACTTCAAAAGTGAAAGTTTTGGCCTTCTCAACAATTCTCCTCCATGCCAATCTGTCCCTTGCCATGTTCAAATAAGTCACTTTCATTTTCCTTAGATAGTTCATTGTGTCATCCTCCGATCTGATCTTCGGTCTTCCTACAGCTCTACGTTATATAGGTTTCCATTTGTAGAGTTTTTTGACCAGTCTCTGTTCATCCATTCTTATCATATGTCCAAGCCAACCAATTCTGAGAGATCTTATATGGTTCACTATGTTCTGATTTTTGATTAATTTGTTTAGTTCGTTTTTTTTATTCTCCAACAGTTATCAATTCCTCTATTTGGTCAAAATATTCTTCTTAAAATTTTTCTTTCAAAAATTAGTGATTTCTGTTTTATTGTTTCGTTTAGGACCCAAGTTTCACAAGCATATGTAACTACTGGTCTAATGAGCGTTTTGTATGACCTTATTTTTGCAGTTTTTTTATATTAATTTGCTTTTAAATAAAGTTCTATTTGCAAAATTAGCTTTATTCCCATTTACCAATATTTCTTTAATTGCCTCTTCTAATGTATTATGTCCATTTACTTTGGTACCTAAGAATTTAAATGATTCTACTGTGTTAATTTGTATGTCATCAGTTTGTAGATTTTCAGATTTTTTTACTGTGATTGCTACATTGAGTTTGTTCATATTATACAAAATTATGGGTTGTAGATACTTGAAAATATTTTAATAGCCCATGTAATATTTTGGCAAGTAGGAGAAATGCTCTAATTTTCTTGTATTATGTCAAATTATATAATAGAATTCAGCTAAGTTGTGCTTGGAATTGTCGTTTATAATACCACAGACTTCGCTTGAAAACATCTGAAATTTTAAGTATTGAGGCCGAGGGGTCATTTTGATTTTATATTTTATAATAGAAACTATACAATTAAACTGTGAAACAATAAACACTATAAACATAAAATCAGAAGAAACAGAAATCTTCAATAATTATTGATTTAAAATTTATTGCTGGCTGTCTTATGAGCCAGCTAGGTCGCTTGGATGAGATTTCGGTACGGCCATCATAGATGGCAGAAGCATATCCTTTCTCGATCTTTATTGTTGTCAGTGTTATCTAACGTATAGGCGCGATGACGTAGAAAGTTAAGATAATTTAATTTATTGCCTTTTTTTTCAGAATAAAGAAAATAGATATGCATTTACATTGCGCACGGGCCTGCTTGGCCGTACGTGCATTATTTTTCCATGAATAAAAAATAAAACTAATCATAATGTAAACAAATACCTACAAATACACCTGTATAAAAAAACAATAACAGGCTACATATAAGTAAAATCTATGTCTACACTACAACCCAATAATACATATCTACACTCATCCATATTCCGTACATTAGTATTAAAAAAATGCTAGCAAAAAAAATTAGAAAAAAAACACACACACACACACATGCACCCACACACCCCCACACATATACACACCGCACGCTCATACCCCCCCCCCCGTCCCAGACTATTCAACTTATCAGGCCTACTTATTATATAATATAATTAAAGATCGAAAACAAAGACCATATTGAGATTGTTCTTATTGCTAATACATATATCCTTACTCTACAATTTTTTTATCTCGTCAATTTCCTTAGCTTTCGCCCTAAAATTTTTCATTTTTTGTTGATTCACTCTCGATCAGTCCCTAAATTATCCCAACACGCCACTCTCGTTAATTCTAGTCTAGAATACATTGAGGTACCAAAATCTATATTTTACAGGGTCGGCTCAAGAGAATGGCAGTGATACCAAGTGTCCATCTTAAGGGGGCTTAAATTAATTAAAAATCATATTTATGTCAAGTGTTTAAAGAAACACGCACACTCTATTCAGTAACACAAAGGAATTGGGACTGGAAATAAACATTAATAAATCTGAATATATGGCCACACATAGAAATGCTTTATATAATGGAAATGAACAACTAATGACAAATGAGGGAAATTTTGAAGAAGTGGCTGAATTCGAATATCTAGGAACAATAATCACAAATAGGAAGGAGATGCATAAATAAATTAAACATAAGTTCAATTCTGGAAATGCGTGCTACTATGGAATTCATGAACTCTTGTCTCAACTCCTTTCTAAAAACGTTAAAGTGAATATATATAAAACTGTTATTCTTCCAGTTATATTATATGGATGGGAAACATGGACTTTTTCTTTTAGGAGGGAAATATGTTTACGAGTATTTGAGAATAAAGTTCTTAGAAACATTTTCGGGCCAAAAATATATAACAGACAGGTGACCGGAGAAAACTACATAATAGCGAGCTGCACTGTATGTATATGAAGCCATATATAAAAAAGAACAGTTAAATCTCGTGGACTGCGATGGGCAGGACATGTGACACGTATGGGGGATGAAAGAAGTGCATATACAAATTTTCACAAAGATTGGTTGTATTGTTTAGAAGTCTATAAAGGACATATATATTATATTATATATTATATAATATATATATATATATATTATATATTATATTATATATTATATAATATATATATATATATATATATATATATATATATATAGTCCATCGCTGTGCTCTCGAGGTAGCGAGCTGCCTTGTCACGTAGCGGAGCCGGGTTCGATTTCGGATCGGGACAGGCTCATATGTGAGGTATTTCGGGGGTTTTCCTCACGTGTTAGACAAATGTCAGGAAGCTTCGTGCCCAACGGTCCGCGAAAATCATCCGGCCATCATCATCATCCTTATCTATATCATCATCATCATTCTGCACTGGTGTGGAAAGCAACGGGAAGCTACCACACCTGTAATTCCCTAGTAAAGGTGCAAAGTATAGCATGAAAATGCTATGATTTTATATATATATATATATATATATATATAAGTGTTACATTTGCCTCCACTTTTGAAATAATATCAAGTATCTTGGAGAGATCGGACATTTGATTTTCATGTTATTAGTTTATTTAGAAAGAAATTTTAATATGTAGCCTCTGTATATATATATTCGATAGTGACAGTGTGTTATATTTAAGTAGAACCATTCGAAAAAAGTATATATATATCCGTAGGTTCATGGCCGCGCGGATATAAGCTCTCCATACACTCTTATCCTGAGGTAATATTCTCCAATCATCCGCTATATAATCTATATGCCTCAAGTCATGGTTTTAGTGTTATTGTCCCAACTCATTCTTGGTCTACCAACTGGACGTTTTTATTCTGGTGTTGCTAGAAGAAACTTCCATGTCTCTCTTTCATTCCCATTCGTGCCACATGTTCTGCTGAGCGCAGCCTATGAAGCTTAAGAGCTCTTATTATATCTGGTTTCTCATAAAAGTTATAATAGCTCACTGTTATATAGCTCACTGCTTGATAGCTCACTGTTAGAACAGGTGGAACGTGACCTTGGTTGCGCAGAAGACGAATTTCATCCCCCTTCCCTGTAGTGCGAGTGGTCTAACTGTGCTGGTATTTACGTACATTCATTCTGACAGTGCAGTCTAAAATATATTAGTTATACTGCTGTGTTTAGTGGAATAATTGTCACATTATCTACTAGATCGTACAACCGTACAATCCTTATCTCTTCTCTATAAAATAGTACACACAGCTTCTTCTTCTTCTTCTTCACATTTTAGGCTTATTTACTAGCCTGTTCCGGCTCCAAATTGCTGCTCTTTCCATCTTTTCCTTGGTCTTCCCAAACTTCTTCCTCGTGGTGAATTGTTGTATGCTGTTTTTGGTATTCTATTCTCAGTCATCCTTGCCAAGTGTACTTTCCAGTTTGTTCTGTATTTCTCTATTGCTGTGTTTAATTCCTCTACTTTTAGTTGTTGTCTTATTTCTGTGTTATCTTTTTTGTCTGTTCTTTGATATCCTGCTATTGGTCTGAGGAATCTCATTTCAGCAGCTTGTATTCCGGCGGATTGTTGTGTTGTCACTGTCCATGTTTCGGAACCATAAGTAATAATAGCCACTGCCATTGTCTTGTTTAATTTCATTATAGAGTCTTTCCTGGCTTTATTTTCCAAAGTTCTTTTTAGTGTTCTGTTATATAATTAAACTTGTTAGATACATGTCGGAAGGATCGTTCTTCTCCTGCCGTCTGTGCTCTGTGTTCTGGGAACCCCCTCATTATCATCTTAAGTCACGACAACTTCAAAAGTGAAAGTTTTGGCCTTCTCAACAATTCTCCTCCATGCCAATCTGTCTCTTGCCATGTTCAAATAAGTCACTTTCATTTTCCTTAGATAGTTCATTGTGTCATCCTCCGATCTGATCTTCGGTCTTCCTACAGCTCTGCCTTCTATAGGTTTCCATTTGTAGAGTTTTTTGACGAGTCTCTGATCATCCATTCTTATCAAATGTCCAAGCCAACCAATTCTGAGAAATCTCATATGGTTTACTATGTTCTGATTTTTTATTAATTTGTTTAGTTCGTTATTTATTTTGATTCTCCAACAGTTATCAATTCCTCTATTTGCTCCAAATATCCTTCTAAAAATTTTGCTTTCAAAAATTAGTAATTTCTGTTTTATTGTTTCGTTTAGGACCCAAGTTTCACAAGCATATGTAACTACTGGTCTAATGAGCATTTTGTATAACCTTATTTTTGCAGTTTTTTATATAAATTTGCTTTTAAATAAAGTTCTATTTGCAAAATTAGCTTTATTCCCATTTACCAATCTTTCTTTAATTTCCTCTTCTAATGCATTATGTCCATTTACTTTGGTACCTAAGAATTTAAATGATTCTACTGTGTTAATTTGTATGTCATCAGTTTGTAGATTTTCACATTTTTTATTGTGATTACTACAATGAGTTTGTTCATATTATACAAAATTATGGGTTGTAGATACTTGAAAATATTTTAATAGCCCATGTAATATTTTGGCAAGTAGGAGAAATACCCTAATTTTCTTGTATTATGTCAAATTATATAATAGAATTAAGCTAAATTGTGCTTGGAATTGTCGTTTATAATACCACAGACTTTGCTTGAAAACATCTGAAATTTTAAGTATTGAGGCCGAGGGGTCATTTTGATTTTATATTTTATAATAGAAACTATACAATTAAAATGTGAAACAATAAACACTATAAACATAAAATCAGAAGAAACAGAAATCTTCAATAATTATTGATTTAAAATTTGTTGCGGGCTGTCTTATGAGCCAGCTAGGTCGCTTGGATGAGATTTCGGTACGGCCATCAATAGATGGCAGAAGTATATCCTTTCTCGATCTTTATTGTTGTCAGTGTTATCTAACGTATAGGCGCGATGACGTAGAAAGTTAAGATAATTGAATTTATTGCCTTTTTTTTTTTTCAGAATAAAGAAAATAGATATGCATTTACATTGCGCACGGGCCTGCTTGGCCGTACGTGCATTATTTTTCCATGAATAAAAAATAAAACTAATCATAATATAAACAAATACCTACAAATAAACCTGTGTCAGAAAAAACAATAACAGGCTACATATAAGTAAAATCTATGTCTACACTACATCACAATAATACATATCCTCATTTCATCCATATTCCGTACATTAATATTAAAAAAATGCTAGAAAAACAAATTTAGAAAAACAAAAACACACACACACATACACCCACACACCCCCATACATATACACACCGCACGCTCATACCCCCCACCTCCCCCCATCCCAGACTATTCAACTTATCAGACCTACTTATTATATAATATAATTAAAGATCGAAAACAAAGACCATATTGAGATTCTTCTTATTGTTAATACATATATCCTTAATCTACAATTTTTTTATATCCAAAAATTTGCATGTTTTTGATTCACTTTCTATCAGTCGTAAAAGATCCCAACTCGCCACTCTCGTTAATTCTAGTCTAGAATACATTGCGGTACCAAAATCTATATTTTACAGGGTCGGCTCAAGAGAATGGTAGTGGTACCAAGTGTCCATCTTAAGGGGGCTTAAATTAATTAAAAATCATATTTATGTCAAGTGTTTAAAGAAACACGCACACTCTATTGAGTAACACTAAGAAATTGGGACTGGAAATAAACATTAATAAATCTGAATATATGGTCACACACAGAAATGCTTTATATAATGGAAATGAACAACTAATGACAAATGAGGGAAATTTTGAAGATGTGGCTGAATTCGAATATCTTGGAACAATAATCACAAATAGGAAGGAGATGCATAAAGAAATTAAACATAAGCTCAATTCTGGAAATGCTTGCTATTATGGAATTCATGAACTCTTGTCTCAACTCCTTTCAAAAAACGTTAAACTGAATATATATATAAAACTGTTATTCTTCCAGTTATATTATATGGATTGGAAACGTGGACTTTTTCTTTTAGGGGGGAATAATTTTACGAGTAATTGAGTATAAAGTTCTTAGAAAAATATTTGGGCCAAAAATATATAACAGACAGGTGACCGGAGAAAACTACATAATAGCGAGCTGCACTGTATGTATATGAAGCCATATATAAAAAAGAACAGTTAAATCTCGTGGACTGCGATGGGCAGGACATGTGGCACGTATGGGGGATGAAATAAGTGCATATACAAATTTTCACAAAGATTGGTTGTATTGTTTAGAAGTCTATAAAGGACATATATATATATATATATATATATTATTATATTACATATTATATATTATATATTATATATTATATATATATATATATATATATATATATATATATATATATATATAGTCCATCGCTGTGATCTCGAGGTAGCGAGCTGCCTTGTAACGTAGCGGAGCCGGGTTCGATTTCGGATCGGGACAGGCTCATATGTGAGGTATTTTCGGGGGTTTTCCTCACGTGTTAGACAAATGTCAGGAAGCTTCGTGCCCAACGGTCCCCGAAAATCATCCGGCCATCATCATCATCCTTATCTATATCATCATCATCCTGCACTGGTGTGGAAAGCAACGGGAAGCTCCACACCTGTAATTCCCTAGCAAAGGTGCAAAGTATAGCATGAAAATGCTATGATTATATATATATATATATATATATATATATATAAAAGTGTTATATTTGCCTCCACTTTTGAAATAATATCAAGTATCTTGGAGAGATGGGACATTTGATTTTCATATTATTAGTTTATTTAGAAAGAAAATATATATTATGTAGCCTCTGTATATATATATATATATATATATATATACGATAGTGGCAGTGTGGTTATATTTAAGTAGTACCATTCGAAAAAAGTATAAAAGTATATATATATATATCCGTAGGTTCATGGCCGCGCGGATATTAGCTCTCCATACCCTCTTATCCGGAGGTAATATTTTCCAATCATACCCTATATAATCTATTGCCTCAAGTCATGGTTTTAGTGTTATTGTCCCAACTCACTATTCTTGGTCTACCAACTGGACGTTTTTTATTCTGGTGTTGCTAAGAAGAAACTTCCATGTATCTCTTTCATTATCCATTCGTGCCACATGTCCTGCTGAGCGCAGTCTATGAAGCTTAAGAGCTCTTATTATATCTCGTTTCTCATAAAGTTAAAGTAGCTCACTGTTATATAGCTCACTGCTTGATAGCTCAGTATTATGTAGCTCACCGCTTGATAGCTCACTGTTAGAACAGGTGGAACATGACCTTGGTTGCGCAGAAGACGAATTTCATCCCCCTCCCCTTTAGTGCGAGTGGTCTAACTGTGCTGGTATTTACGTACATTCATTCTGACAGTGCAGTCTAAAATATATTAGTTATACTGCTGTGTTTAGTGGAATAATTGTCACATTATCTACTAGATCGTACAACCGTACACAATCCCTATCTCTTCTCTATAAAATAGTACAACACAGCTTATTCTTCTTCTTCTTCACATTTTTAGGCTTATTTACTAGCCGGTTCCGGCTCCAAATTGCTGCTCTCTTTCCATCTTTTCCTTGGTCTTTCCCAAACTTCCTTCCTCGTGGTGAATTGTTGTATGCTGTCTTTTGGTATTCTATTCTCAGTCATCCTTGCCAAGTGTACTTTCCAGTTTGTTCTGTATTTCTCTATTGTTGTGTTTAATTCCTCTACTTTTAGTTGTTGTCTTATTTCTGTGTTATCTTTTTTGTCTGTTCTTTGATATCCTGCTATTGGTCTGAGGAATCTCATTTCAGCAGCTTGTATCCCGGCTGATTGTTGTGTTGTCACTGTCCATGTTTCGGAACCATAAGTAATAATAGCCACTGCCATTGTCTTGTTTAATTTCATTATAGAGTCTTTCCTGGCTTTATTTTCCAAAGTCCTTTTTTGTTTTCTGTTATATAATTAAACTTGTCAGATACATGTCGGAAGGATCGTTCTTCTCCTGCCGTCTGTGCTCTGTGTTCTGGGAACCCCCTCATTATCATCTTAAGTCACGACAACTTCAAAAGTGAAAGTTTTGGCCTTCTCAACAATTCTCCTCCATGCCAATCTGTCTCTTGCCATGTTCAAATAAGTCACTTTCATTTTCCTTAGATAGTTCATTGTGTCATCCTCCGATCTGATCTTCGGTCTTCCTACAGCTCTGCCTTCTATAGGTTTCCATTTGTAGAGTTTTTTGACGAGTCTCAGATCATCCATTCTTATCAAATGATCAAGCCAAACCAATTCTGAGAAATCTCATATGGTTACTAGTATTCTTATTTTTATTAATTTGTGTTAGTTTCGTTATTTATTTTGATTATCCAACAGTTATCAATTCCTCTATTTGCTCCAAATATTCTTCTAAAAATTTTGCTTTCAAAAATTAGTAATTTCTGTTTTATTGTTTCGTTTAGGACCCAAGTTTCACAAGCATATGTAACTACTGGTCTAATGAGCGTTTTGTATAACCTTATTTTTGCAGTTTTTTATATAAATTTGGTTTTAAATAAAGTTCTATTTGCAAAATTAGCTTTATTTCCCATTTACCAATCTTTCTTTAATTTCCTCTTCTAATGCATTATGTCCATTTACTTTGGTTACCTAAGAATTTAAATGATTCTACTGTGTTTAATTTGTATGTCATCAGTTTGTAGATTTTCACATTTTTTATTGTGATTACTACAATGAGTTTGTTCATATTATACAAAATTATGGGTTGTAGATACTTGAAAATATTTTAAATAGCCCATGTAATATTTTGGCAAGTAGGAGAAATACCCCAAATTTTCTTGTATTATGTCAAATTATATAATAGAATTAAGCTAAATTTGTGCTTGGAATTGTCGTTTATAATACCACAGACTTCGCTTGAAAACATCTGAAATTTTAAGTATTGAGGCCGAGGGGTCATTTTTGATTTTATATTTTTATAATAGAAACTATACAATTAAAATGTGAAACAATAAACACTATAAACATCAAATCAGAAGAAACAGAAATCTTCAAAATTATTGATTTAAAATTTGTTGCTGGCTGTCTTATGAGCAGCTAGGTAGGTCGCTTGGATGAGATTTCGGTATACGGCCATCATAGATGGCAGAAGTATATCCTTTCTCGATTCTTTATTGTTGTCAGTGTTATCTAACGTATAGGCCGCGATGACCGTAGAAAGTTAAGATAATTGAATTTATTGCCTTTTTTTTTTTTCAGAATAAAAGAAAATAGATATGCATTTACATGGCGCACGGGGCCTGCTTGGCCCGCGTACGTGCATTATTTTTCCATGAATAAAAAATAAAACTAATCATAATATAAACAAAATACCTACAAATAAACCTGTGTCAGGAAAAAAAACAATAACAGGCTACATATAAGTAAAATCTATGTCTACACTACATCACAATAATACATATCCTCATTCATCCATATTTCCGTACATTAATATTAAAAAAATGCTAGAAAAAACAAATTAGAAAAAAAACACACACACACAATACACCCAAACACCCCCATACATATACACAACCGCACGCTCATACCCCCCTCCCCCCTTCCCACACTATTCAACTTATCAGACCTACTTAATATATAATATAATTAAAGATCGAAAACAAAAGACCATATTGAGATTCTTCTTATTGTTAAATACATATATCCTTAATCTACAATTTTTTTATATATCAAAAATTTGCATGTTTTTGATTCACTTTCTATCAGTCCGTTAAAAGATCCCAACTCGCCACTCTCGTTAATTCTAGTATAGAATACATTGCGGTACCAAAATCTATATTTTACAGGGTTCGGCTCAAGAGAATGGTAGTGGTACCAAGTGTCCATCTTAAGGGGGCTTAAATTATTAATTAAAAAATCATATTTATGTCAAGTGTTTGAAAGAAACACACACACTCTATTGAGTAACACTAAGAAATTGGGACTGGAAATAAACATTAATAAATCTGGAATATATGGTCACACATAGAAATGCTTTTATATAATGGAAATGAACAACTAATGATAAATGAGGGAAATTTGATGAAGATGTGGCTGAATTCGAATATCTTGGAACAATAATCACAAATAGGAAGGAGATGCATAAAGAAATTAAACATAAGCTCAATTCTGGAAATGCTTGCTATTATGGAATTCATGAACTCTTGTCTCAACTCCTTCAAAAAAAAACGTTTAAACTGAATTTATATATAAAACTGTTATTCTTCCAGTTATATTATATGGATTGGAAACATGGACTTTTTCTTTTAGGGGGGAATAATTTTACGAGTAATTGAGTATAAAGTTCTTAGAAAAATATTTGGGCCAAAAATATATAACAGACAGGTGACCGGAGAAAACTACATAGTAGCGAGCTGCACTGTATGTATATGAAGCCATATATAAAAAAGAACAGTTAAATCTCGTGGACTGCGATGGGCAGGACATGTGGCACGTATGGGGGAATGAAATAAGTGCATATCATATACAAATTTCACAAAGATGGTTTCTATTGTTTAGAAGTCTATAAAGGACATATATATATATATATATATATAATATATATTATTATTATATATTTCAATATATATATATATATATATATATATAGTCCATCGCTGTGATCTCGAGGTAGCGAGCTGCCTTGTAACGCAGCGGAGCCGGGTTCGATTTCGGATCGGGACAGGCTCATATGTGAGGTATATTCGGGGGTTTTCCTCACGTGTTTAGAGAAATGTCAGGAAGCTTCGTGCCCAACGGTCCGCGAAAATCATCCGGCCATCATCATCATCCTTATCTATATCATCATCATCATCCTGCACTGGGGTGGAAAGCAAACGGGGAACTTCCACACCGTGTAATTCCCTAGCAAAGGTGCAAAGGATAGCATGAAAATGCTATGATTATATATATATATATAAGTGTTATATTTGCCTCCACTTTTGAAATAATATCAAGTATCTTGGAGAGATCGGACATTTGATTTTCATGTTTTTAGTTTATTTAGAAAAGAAATTTTAATATGTAGCCTCTATATATATATATTATATATATATATATATATATATATATATATATCTATATATTTCGATAGTGGCAGTTGTGTTATATTTACGTAGAATCATCCGAAAAAAAAGTATATATATATCCGTAGGTTCATAGCCGAGCGGATATAAGCGCTCCATACACTCTTATCCTGAGGTAATATTTTCCAATCATCCCCTATATAATCTATTTGCCTCAAAGTCATGGTTTTAAGTGTTATTGTCCCAAAAACTCATTCTTGTTCTACCAACTGGACGGTTTTATGTCTGGTGTTGCTAGAAGAAAAATTCTCATGTATCTCTTTCATTCTGCATTCGTGCCACATGTCCTGCTCGAGAGCAGTCTATGAAGCTTAAGAGCTCTTATTATATCTGGTTTCTCATAAAGTTAAAGTAGCTCACTGTTATATAGCTCAATGCTTGATAGCTCAGTATTATGTAGCTCACCGCTTGATAGCTCACTGTTTAGAACAGGTGTGGAAACATGACTTGGTTGAACAGAAGACGAATTTCATCCCCCTCCCTTTAGTGCGGGTAGTATAACGTGCAGGTATATTACGTACATTCATTCTGACAGTGCAGTCTAAAACATATAAGTTATACTACTGTGTTTAGAGGAATAATTTATATATTATCTACAAGATCGTACAACCGTCCAATCCCTATCTCTTCTCTATAAAATAGTACACACAGCTTCTTCTTCTTCATCTTCACATTTTAGGCTTATTTACTAGCCTGTTCCGCCTCCAAATCGTTGCTCTTTCCATCTTTTCCTTGGTCTTCCCAAACTTCTTCTTCCTCGTGGTGAATAGTTGTATGCTGCTTTTGGCATTCTATTCTCAGTCATCCTTGCCAAGTGTACTTTCCAGTTTGTTCTGTATTTCTCTATTGTTGTGTTTAATTCCTATATCTGTTTTAGTTGTTGTCTTATTTTCTGTTGTTATTTTTTGGTCTGTTCTTTGATATCCTGCTATTGGTCAGAGGAATCTCATTCAGCAGAATGTATGTCCGGCAGATTTTCTGTGTTGTCACTGTCAATGTTTCGGATCCATAAAGTAATAATAGGAACTGCCATTGTCTTGTTTTAATTTCATTATATAGTCTTTCCTGGCTTTATTTCCCAAAGTTCTTTTTAGTGTTTCCATGTTATATAATTTAACTTGTCAGATACATGTCGGAAGGATCTTTCTTCTCCTGCCGTCTGTGCTCTGTGTTCTGGGAACCACCACATCATCATACGTAAGGCACGACAATTTCAAAAGTGAAAGTTTTGGCCTTCTCAACAATCCCCCTCCATGCCAATCTGTCTCTTGCAATGTTCAAATAAGTCACTTTCATTTTCCTTAGATAGTTCAGTGTGTCGTCCTCCCATCTGATCTTCGGTCTTCCAACAGCTCTGCCTTCTATAGGTTTCCATTTGTAGATGTTTTTTGACGAGTCTCTGATCATCCATTCTTATCAAATATTCCAAGCCAACCAATTCTGAGAGATCTTATTATGGTTAACTATGTTCTGATTTTTTATTAATTAGTTTAGGTCGTTATTTATTTTGATTTTCCAACAGTTTATGAATTCCCCTATTTGCTCCAAATATTCTTCTTAAAAATTTTCATTCAGAAAGTTAGTTAATTTCTGTTTTATTGTTTCGTTTAGGAACCCAAGTTTCACAGACCATATGTAACTACTGGTCTAATGAGCGTTTTGTATAACCTTATTTTTGCAGTTTTTGATATTAATTTGCTTTTAAATAAAGTTCTATTTGCAAAATTAGCTTTTATTCCCATTTTACCAATCTTTCTTTAATTGCCTCTTCTAATGTATTATGTCCATTTACTTTGGTACCTAAGAGTTTAAATGATTCTACTGTGTTAATTTGTATGTCCATCAGTTTGTAGATTTTCAGATTTTTTATTGTGATTGATACAATTGAGTTTGTTCATATTTATACAAAATTATGGGGTGTAGATACTTGAAAATATTTTAATTAGCCCATGTAATATTTTGGCAAGTAGGAAGAAATACCAAATTTTCTTGTATTATGTCAAATTATATAATAGAATTCAAGCTAAATTGTGCTTGGAATTTTCGTTTATAATACCGAGGGATCATTTTGATTTTATATTTTATAATAGAAACTATTACAATTAAAATGTGAAACAATAAACACTATAAACATAAAATCAGAAAGAAAAAAAAAACTTCAATAATTATTGATTTAAAATTTGTTGCTGGCTGTCTTATGAGCCAGCTAGGTCGCTTGGATGAGATTTCGGTACGGCCATCATAGATGGCAGAAGCATATCCTTTCTCGATCTTTATTGTTGTCAGTGTTATCTAACGTATAGGCGCGATGACGTAGAGAAAGTTAAGATAATTGAATTTATTGCCTTTTTTTCAGAATAAAGAAAATAGATGATGCATTTACATTGCGCACGGGCATGCTTGGACGTACGTGCATTATTATATTCCATGAATAAAAAATAAAACTAATTCATAATATAAACAAATAACCTACAAATACACCTGTATCAAAAAACAATAACAGGTACATATAAGTAAAATCTATGTCTACACTACAACCCAACAAATACATTAACTACATTCATCCATATTCCGTACATTAATATTAAAAAAATGCTAGCAAAAAAAATTAGAAAAAAAACACACACACAAACAACACACACACCCCCACACATATACCACACCGCACGCTCATACCCCCCTCCTTCCGTCCCAGACTATTCCAACTTATCAGACCCACTTATAATGTAATATAATTAAAGATCGAAAACAAAGACCATATTGAGATTCTTCTTATTGCTAATACATATATTCTTAATCTAAACAATTTTTTTATATCTCAATTTCCTTACTGTACCCAAAATTATTGCATGTTGTTGATTCACTCTCGATCCGTCCTAAAAGATCCCAACACGCCACTCTCGTTAATTCTAGTCTAGAATACATTGCGGTACCAAAATCTATATTTTACAGGGTCGGCTCAAGAGAATGGCAGTGGTACCAAGTGTCCATCTTAAGGGGGCTTTAAATAATTAAAAATCATATTTATGTCAAGTGTTTAAAAAGAAACACGCACACTCTATTGAGTAACACTAAGAAATTGGGGACAGGAAATCAACATTAATACATCTGAATATGTGGTTCACACATAGAAATGGTTGTATATAATGGAAATGAACAACTAATGACAAAATGAGGGAAATTTTGAAGAAGTTGGCTGAATTCGAATATCTTGGAACAATAATCACAAATAGGAAGGAGATGCATAAAGAAATTAAACATAAGCTCAATTCTGGAAATGCTTGCTATTATGGAATTCATGAACTCTTGTCTCAACTCCTTTCAAAAAACGTTAAACTGAATATATATATAAATCTGTTATTCTTCCAGTTATATTATATGGATGCGAAACTTGGACTTTTTCCTTTTAGGGGGGGGGAAATAAGTTTACGAGTATTTGAGTTCTTAGAAAAATTTTGGGCCAGAAAATATATAACAGACAGGTGACCGCAGAAGAAAACTACATAATCTCGAGCTGCACTGTATGTATATGAAGCCATATATAAAAAAGAACAGTTAAATCTCGTGGGACTGCGATGGGCACAGGACATGTGGCACGTATGGGGGATGAAAGAAGTGCATATACAAATTTAATCAAAGATTGGTTGTATTGTTTAGAAGTCTATAAAGGACATATATATATATATATAATATATTAGATATATATTATATATATTATATATAAATATAGTCTATCGCTGTGTTCTCGAGGTACCGAGCTGCCTTGTCACGTAGCGGAGCCGGGTTCGATTTCGGATCGGGACAGGCTCATATGTGAGGGTGTTTTTCGGGGGGTTTTCCTCACGTGTTAGAGAAATGTCAGGAAGCTTCGTGCCCAACGGGTCCCCGAAAATCATCCGGCCATAATAATCAATCCTTATCTATATCATCATCATCCTGCACTGGTGTGGAAAGCAACGGGAAAGCTACCACACCTGTAATTCCCTAGAAAAGGTGCAAAGAGTATAGCATGAAAATGCTATGATTATAGATATATATATATAGATATATATATATATTATATATATAGATTACATATTTGCCTCCACTTTTGAAATAATATCAAGTATCTTGGAGAGATGGGACATTTGATTTTCATGTTATTAGTTTATTTAGAAAGAAATTTTAATAATTGTAGCCTCTATAAAGAAATTTATATATGTAGCCATCTGTATATATATATATTCGATAGTGGCAGTGTGTTATATTTAAGTAGAACCAATCCGAAAATATATATAATATCTCTATCTGTAGGTTCATGGCCCGCGCGGATATAAGCTCATCTATACACTCTTATCCTGATGTAATATTCTCCCAACATCCGCTATATACTCTATTTGCCTCAGTCATGGTTTTAGTGTTATTGTCCCAACTCATTCTTTTGGTCTACCACCTGGAACGTTTTTAATTCTGGGTGTTGCTAGAGAAACTTCCCTGTCTCTCTTCATTCTCCATTCGTGCCAACATGTCCTTGCTGAGCGCAGTCTATGAAAGCTTAGACTGCTTATATTATATCTGGTTTCTTCATAAAGTTAAATAGCTCACACTGTTATATCGCTGCACTGCTAGATAGCTCAGTATTATGTGCTCACCGCTTGATACTCACTGTTAGAACGGTGGAGGAACTGACCTTGGTTTGCATCAGAAGACGAATTTCATCCCCCTCCCCTTTAGTGCGGGTTAGTTAACGTACGGTATTTACGTACATTCTTCTGACAAGTGCAGTCTAAAACATATAAGTTTACTACTGTGTTTAAGAGGAATAATTTAATATTATCTATCAAGATCGTCCATACCTTCCAATCCTATCTTCTTCCTCTATAAATAGTACACACAAGCTTCTTCTTCTTCTTCACATTTTGGCTGTATTTCCTAGCCCTGTTCCGGCGCCAAATATTTGCTTCTTTTCCATTTTTTTTCCTTGGTCTTCCCAAACTTCTTCGTCCTCGTGGTGAATGGTTGTAATTCTTTGCGTTTGTCATTCTATTCTCAGTATCCTTCCAAAGTGTACTTTCCAGGTTTTTTCTGTATTCTCTATGCTGTGTTTAATTCACACATCTACTATTTATTGTTGTCTTATTTCTTTCTGTGTTATGCTTTTTGTCTTTCTTTGATATCCTGTCTATTGGTCTGGGAATTCTCCTTTGAGCAGCATGTATTCCCGGCGGATTGTTGTGTTTCACTGTCCATGTTTCGAACCATAATTAATAATAAGCCACTGCCCATTGGTCTTGTTTAATTTCATTATAGAGTCTTTCCTGGCTTTATCCAAACTTTTCTTTTTAGTGTTCTTGTTTATAATTTAATTAACTGTCGATAACATTTCGGAAGGAAATCTTGCTTTTCCTGTGGCCGTCTGTTGGCTCGTGTTCTGGGACCCCACCGCATCATCGTAAGAACGACCCTCCAAAGTGAAGTTTTTTGTGTCCTTCTGCACAATCCTCCTCCATTCCCATCTTTCTCTTTGCCCATGGTTCCCATACTGTCCACTTCATTTTCCTTAGATCGTTTCATTGTGTCGTCCCTCCCACTGGATCTTCGGTCTTCCTAACAAGCTCTGCCCTTCTATAGGTTTCCATTTGTAGAGTTGTTTTTGAACCAGTCTCTCCTTTATCATCCAATTCCCCTTATCAAATATCCAAGCCAAAACCAATTCTGAGAGATCTTATTATATGGT